>JBBIGC010174661.1:0-15177 GCA_037576955.1 Lepidarchus adonis
GTGTGTGTGTGTGTGTGTGTGTGTGTGTGTGTGTGTGTGTGTGTGTGTGTGTGTGTGTGTGTGTGTGTGTAGGGAAGGGAGAAAGACAGGCTGTACTCTGCTCTGCTATTCCCCATTCACTGTTTTTGCTGTGATGTGTATGTTTTATTCACCGTTAATGTTGAATAAGAGTTCATGTGGATTGGTGGGTGAGATGGGGGGTTAATAGTGCACTGTGCTAAGGCACCGTCGGTGTGGTCTTGCTACAAGTCTCTTCTCCAATGTGTTTACTGCTGTGGTATATGTTGAATCAAAGAATCACTTTATTATTATCCCGAAGGAAATTAATAAAGCATTAAAAAGAGCATTTCTATCTGGAGCAACATTTCCTAAATGCTTTACTGTAATATGAGAGCTTTCATGTATTTTGTCGGCTGTTAATAAAGCACAGTGCTGTTCAATAAAGCCTCTGCAGCATCATTACATGCACGAGTTCCAACCTACATCAAAATTCGAGTAACATCACACTCGGAGAAACTGAACCCTTATGGAACTCAAGGACCCCCTGTATTCCAACACTTTAAAAACTCTTTTGTTTTCTCTTGATCACTGCTGAGATCAGTCTACACCTGATTGAAGTCCACCTGTGGTAGCCATGAGGTCAAAGGAACTTCCTGCAGTAGTCCCCCGACCCTTATCTTTTCTCTTCTGTTGTCTGTTTGTCTTTGTTTCATGTGTTGTGATTAAATCGATTGCACATGAAGTGTGTTTTTGTGCATTGACAGTCTGGCCATGGAGCTGCAAACCACCCAGATTAACAATGCTTAGAGTTCCAGATCTCTAGAATATAAGATAATATAATCCTATATTATTTCACATTGTTACAGCAGCAAACAGAGTATTAAGAGAAAACAATAAATAAAACAGTTACTTTTTTTAAAAAGTTATGGGTGAGATAACGTAAGGCTAAAATAAAATAATATACTAATCAGAAGAATCAGCATAAAACTGTGTGTTCATGAAATGTATTTTCATGGCAAAGCAGCTACATACAAGCATGATGTAAACAGTGGAAATGTGTTTTCGTGAGTGGTGAATCATGCTACACTGTCTATCAGTTGGATGAATGAATCTGGGTTTTGGTCAGATGCTAAGAGAACACATTCCAACACAACACTGTAAGGATCAAAAAATGAAACCATTTTTCATGGGTTGTGCTTGTTCCAGTGATGGGTAATACTAACAATACAGCACACAAAAAACTTGCACAATATATTTCAATTTTTTGGTAACAGTTTGGAGAAGGCCCTTTTCCAGCGAGACAGTATCCCTGGGCACAAACAAAGGTCCATAAAGACCCATTTAATGAAGCTTCTGATGCACAGTTCTAATCCTAATACATCTTCCAGAGGCTGGTGGGAACTCTGTAGTGAATGATGCAGCAGATGGTATCTACTAGTCTTTAGCACTCAGCAATCTTGCTCTGTAATTTTGTGTGGTCTGTTGCTTCACAGAACTTTGCTGCTCTTAGATGCTTTTACTCTATTCGCAATAATAGCAGAGAGACATGACTGGGGCAATAATTTCACAACCTGACTTGTGGCGAAGGTGGCATCCTACGACAGTGACCAGTCACTGAACTCTTCAGTTGTACATGTGTTTATGTGTTAACTCTCTGAAAGGCAAACCTATGTAGAGTCACACTGCATAATGAGGTTATTTTGAATACCAACCAGAAAGGACAACCTGCTAAATAAAGTCTGTATAGCTGCATTGTCACAAAACTGAAGAACAAAAACCCATTTTATTTGATGTACTGATTTTGTCCCAAACATTATAGAAGGCAATATATACAGTTATTTAAGTAACCTATATCTTTACTCACTATGAACTACATTCTTTATTCAATGTTCAAATAACATTCTCAATATGTCACACATAGATAAGATGTATTAACCAAATGTGGATTATGTTTGAGGAAGTAGATGCTAGGTTGTTTTTTATATGCACAATGTAACAGTAATTAAGCAAAGTAGAGAGAGTGAGAGAGAGCGTGTTTGTGTGTGTGTATGAGTGTGTATGAGTGAGCGAGTGTGTGTGTGTATGAGTGTGACTGAATGAATGAGTGAGAGAGTGTGTGTGTATGAGTGTTTGAATGAGCGATAGTGTGTGTGTGTGTATTTGTGTTTAGTATGTGTAGAGAGAAAGCGCGAGAGAGAAAGCGAGAGAGAGAGGAGAAAGCGAGGTGTACATGCATCTAACATATGACTGAAACTGCCAACTGAGGCTCTGGACCTGATCCCCCCTCCTACCTATTGGTCCCTGCTGTGTGCTCTGTGAGTGAATGTGCATGGCAGAAACAGAGAGGAGGAAATGAGAGAGACAAAAATCTCTGTTTTAGCGCCACCTATAGAGCTAACAACAAAATATTTGGGGTGCTTACACTGTATAAAGTCCATAGACTGTTACAGTACACACTCGTTACAACATTAATTATTTCAAGCTTGTTGATTTTATTTATAGAACTGCTTAAGATAAAATCACCAAATAAATAATGTAAGCAACCCAAATATTTTGTTGTTTGCTCTATAGGGGGTGCTATAACAGATTTTTGTCTCTCTCCTTACCTCAGTTTTTTGAAGTTTTTCTGTCATATCGCCCCCTATAGGCCAAATGACAATTTTTTGTGTGTGTGCTAAATCAGCGGTCCCCAACCTTTTTCGCAACACAGACCGGTTTAATGTCAGACAGTATTTTCGCGGACCGGCATTTAAGGTGTCGCAGATAAAAACAACAAAAAAAATGATACGACCAACACAAAAACTGTGGTATTAAATAGAATAAACTTGAATCCACTGTGTAATTATATGTAACTTTTTAGCAGCGTCTTTCTGAAATGCGCTAACAACGATCAAAATAACATCGTCCTCTGCCCCTCGCGTGCTCTAGTCGCTATGGTAACGCATAAACAATCCTTTCATAATAAGTTTTCAGTGCTGTTGTGGCGATCTCAGGGTTTGCTGCCATGACTTTCATCCAGAATACCAGCAAACTTGATGTCGCAAACATATGGTCCGTGGCCCGGTGGTTGGGGACCACTGTGCTAAATGTCACGTGGCCACGTAGTCTACCAAGTTTGGTGATGTTAGCATATTGCTCAGAGTCAATATTAGCGTTAACATAGCTGAAGGTGATGCCTAAAATAGTGATTGGAGTGTTACACATATCTCATGTGAAATTTCATAAATACGAAAAGATTATATTGTTCGGGCAGATATTCCAATGATTTGTACAAAGTTTCATGAGAATCGGGCAAACGGCCTCAGAGAAGTTCATTTTCACAGGTTTTGAGGTTTTTTCAAAATGGTGGAAAACTTTTATGGGCAGAATTGGGCGTGGCCAGACTCATGAGATGCAGGGCCTCTCAGGGAACAATGAATAGTTCTCAAGATATGAGCAAAAATGTAATCGCTCTCATAACAGTGCCCCCTAGTAGTGTACAAGTGCCATTTGCGGTGCCTGAGTTATGGTTTGGCCTACTGACCAGTCCACCAAAGTGTTTGTATATAACTTATATGGTTTAGGCTGTGCATTCAGTTTTAGAGCAGAATAATAATACTCTGAACAGGAACAATAGGGTCCCTAGCAGTGTCACTGCTTGGACCCTAATTAAGCAGACAAGAGAAAGAAAAAGTGTGGAATGTGTGTAGTTCATACAAACACACATATGAGAGGATATTGAGACAAAAAGCCCTCTAGCCAAACACACACAGGCGCACAAATGCATGAGCATACACAAACACAGATAATACTGCAATACCTGCGTGGTCTGGTTCGTGGTGACATCATCTCGTTGCCAAGCACATGGTAGCGGCGAGCCTCATGCAGAAGCTGGTAACATTCTGGAGCATTCTGGATCAGCTGATCGCCCTCGACCTGCAGAAACATTTCACATCTAAAGAAGTCAGCTGAGTTTTCGTTATCATTTAAGTGGGAAACAGAAATCAATTATTTTGTAGATAATCGTTTTGCTTTTGTTTTTAAAGCAACACTAAAGTTTCTATGAAATTGTAAATCTCTGAATTCAGTCTTTATGTTCCTTTTAATACCCTAGACATTCTTCTATATATTGTCCATATATATTCTTCTTCTTAATATATTACAGTTTTATGAAAATGGAGGGAATTATGTGTTTTAAAAATTTACCAATACCAAAAAGAACAGATTCACATACCGTCTGTACGAAGTAATTGGGGTGCAAGAGTGGCAACCTCACATGCTGCAGCAGGTCTTTCAGCAGAGGCCTTCGGCAGTCCACAGCATGGTAGACCCACCTCATCACAGCTTCAAACACTACTTCCTCTCTACTGACAACCAGCTCATCACTAGCTATGTAATCCTCCAGTTCCTCCCTTCGTAAGTCAAGGAATTCCTCATGCTGAGCGACTTCTGGAAAGTTCTGCAGTGCATAGTCTCTGCAGCGGCTAGCCAGCTGTTTGAGGGAGTGGGCATCAGCAAACCGCTGCATACCAAGGCAGTTGCAGGGGTCCAGCTGGTCTTCCAGAAACTTTGTGCAGGCATCCCGCAGGATGGTAATTTGAAAGAGGCTAGAGGTCTCAAAAAGGTACTGGACATTGTGTGTAGTGATCTTGGCATGACCGGTGTAGACATACTGAAGGAAGATGTCCATGGCTTCAGCTTGGATGCCATTGATCTCCACCAGCATCTGCTGGCTCTCGCGGTGATCATTGCAGAACATGGCACGGAAATAGCTACTGCAGGCGGACAGGACCGAACGGTGACAAGGGAACTCACGACCCTGCACACTGATCACCACGTCTGTGAACAATCGTTTCTCACGGAACTCGTTGAATACCTGAAGGATACTCTCAGAGTGTGATGACCCTGAAGAGAAGTCGAGGATGTCACTTAGGTTCTTGGGTTCCATCTCAAAGACCTTACGCTTAATAACAGGAGAGTCGTGAACACCTGCTGGCTCCTCACGGTTCAGACGCCGGCCCAGGATCAACACCATGATTGTGTTTGGAAAGGGCCACTCACACTACAAATGTACTGCCAGAACCTACAGATAAACACAGAACAATGAAACATACTTTGATTTGTAGAAAGAAACTCTAACCCACACATGCAAATATTTTGGAGCAATAAAATAAGACTGCAGGTAAACAGGGTGAGCAAAAACATCAGTACTGATATCAGTACATATATAATACTTTCTTGTGCAAGTGTAAATTTTATTCAGATGCGTATTTATAAGTGAGTAAATATAGAAGTAAAATATATAATCTGACTCAAATCTGAATGCTCCACAGCTGTTCAAATGTAAACCGATAAATGGTGGTCGTGATCATCACGATTATTTGGACACAGTGTGAAACAGTCTAATTGCTGAAAACATATAAATACCACGATCACGCTCATGCATATAGTAACATAATGGATGTGCTGGAACTGTTAGAAGATTATGCTGATGGCAGAATTCAAATGGAACGAGTGAAGAAGTTTTGGCCCATAAGCTGATTTGATTGCCTAGATGTGCTGAACTGGGTCCAGTGTTAGAAAGACCAAACCAATGGAACCTACTGACAAACCCTGGGGTTCTTTGCAACTGGCTGTTAGCAGTGGGAATTGGCATGACAGGTATATGTTATAATTAACAATAAATGTTCACTCATTGATCATTTGTTATATTTGCAGGGTTCAACAGCACGATGGCTGGCTTCTTGGTAAGTTAAAAAAACATTGTGTAATTTGTGTTAATTGTTAATGTATTAAATTGTTTCTCTTATAAAATGCACGATAGTGTCGACCCTCTCAAGTGCTGGCTCCTTGCCCACTTTTCAAACCCCCAGAGCAAAGAATGAAAATCGCAGTCAAGATCCTCATGCACGTGTGAGTTTAAAAACAGTGCAAAAAAACAACATCCCCAAATGATTAGTTGAATTTAAATGTACTGCAGCAACTAACAATTTGAAAAGCAAAGAAACCACATCTTCAAATTCTTGAAAATCAGATCGGAAAACATTGTGGAGATGGGAAATTAAAAAAGCCCCCCTCCCTCTGCCCATTTTAGATGAAATTGATATATACAAAATGGAAAACTAATTAATGTATATTTTAAAATAATTACAAATAGTAAAATTTAATATTTTTATGGATTATTACAGAGCAGAAACATTTATTCCTTAATTAAAACAAGTTAAATTAATTTAAAATAATAATACATTATTTTTAAACATTTATTTATTAATAAAAACAGGTTAAAATTATAATAATTGTACCATAATTCTTATAGTGAACTGTAGTGTATTATATGTGCAGAGTCTTCTAGAGACTTTCTGTGGACAAATAGGTTCCTTGAGCCCAAAGTGTCCTTGAACATTTCAGAAGCTGCTCGTTTATCATAACAATAACGGTTGATGGTTCTGGTGAAATGGGTGGGTTTGTTGGTGGGAAGAAAGGAAGGGGGGGCACTTGTTCTAAGAGTCTGAAATTTTCTGGGACTCCATTTACCATGTATGACTGAACAAAGGCATGTATGGTGCAGAGTATGTGGCAAATCCATTTGCGAACAATCCCAAGTAGAGTGTGACTTATTAAGAGTATTTTGCTTGCAAGTATGCATGTCCATGTTTTCATAAATCTGACATTTTCGTTGTGTATGTCATTTTCGCATTTTGAGTGCACATACAGCTTTAGTTCTAGGCAAAGTTTTATAAATGAGATCCCAGTTCTTTTGCTCCAACACACCTGACTCAACTATTGAATCCTTCAAAATTACAATGAAACTGAATACGGGATGTTCAAACAGACACATACCAGCTACTTTATTAGGTACAACTGTTCAATTGCTTGTTAACGCAAATAGCTGAATCAACCAATCACACAGCAGCACTTCAATCCATGTAGGCATCTGGACATGTGGGTCTCATTTACATACATTACATTTATTCATTTGGCTGATATGAAGGTCAGTTCATTTCTAGCACCTTAAAGGAGAAAATTTGTATTTAAGTTACTTTTAACATGTCAAGGTTATTGGGAGAAGAATGGCTGGTCTGAGTATTTCAGAAACTGCTAATTTACTGAGATTTTCACACACATCTGGTTCTAGGATTTACAGTGAATGGTCCAAAAAAGGTGAGCAGCAGTTGTGTAGACAAAAATGCCTTGTTGATCTCAGAGGTGACAAGACAATTAGCAGACTGGTTTGAGATGATAGAAAAGCACAGTAAAAAAAAACAGTAGCTCAAATAATCACTTGTTTCAACCAAGGTATGCAGCATCCCATCGCTGACAACACAACAGGTCGAACCTTAAAGCAGGTGGACTACAGTAGCAAAAGACCACACCAGGTGCCACTCCGGTCAGGAAAGATCAGGAAAATGGGGCTTTTGGACAATACAAAATTGGAAAAATCTGCCTGGTCTGAATAAAATTTGGCATAAATGTTGTGTCAACATTTCCAGCTGGTGGTGGTGCAATTATGTGGGGAACATTTTCTTTGCACACTTTGGACCACTTGGTACCAACTGAGCATCATTTAAATGTCACAGCCTAAATGAATATTGTTGCTGACCATGTCCACCCTTTTATGACCGCAGTGTACCCGTTTTCTAATGGCTACTTCTAGCAGGATAATGACCATCACAAAGCTCACAATCTTAGACTGGCTTTTTAAACATGAAAATGAATTCTGCTATACTGCAATGGCCTCCACAGTCAACAGAGCTCAGTTCAGTACAGCACATTTGCAGTGTGGTGGAATGGGAAAACATTTACATCATGGATGTGCAGTTGACAAATTTCCAGCAACTGTGTGATGCTATCATGTCAATATGGACCAAATTCTCAGAGGAATGTTTCCAACACATTGTCAAATCTGTCCTGAAGAATTAAGAAAGTTCTTAAAGCAAAAGGGTGTCCAGCCCAGTACAAGCAAGGTGTACCTAATAAAGTGGCTGTGACACTAAAACTGTTGAGTTTGGGAAACAATTTCCCCAAATACTAAATTCAACTTCTCTAAATGCAAAACGCTAATGTAGCATATCTTATAGCATCCTTAGATATGCTTGCAGATACAAGGACATGTTTTTGACAGGTATTTTCAATCCAGCCTCACTGCTCTGGAAAGTTTCCTTTATTTTTGTTAGTTAATGTGGCAAAATATTTAAGTAGTATTTAGTAGCCTAATGTTTTATTGATACAAAGTCAGTATATACTAATTCTAATGTTCTGAGTTCAGTACTTAAGCATCTTATTGCATAACATCAACTCATAACTCGTATGATTATAAAGAAAAGAAAGTGCAAAAGTTGTTGCATAACTGAAGTTATTTTGGTTAGACATGACCAGGAACATTGTTACTTATTAATTACCATATAATTTACATTAAAGATCAGAGCAAAGCCAGACTGCAACTGGTTTAAATAAGAAATCAGATAACAAACCTTATCCGTTATTTTGTTCCACTCTTATTTAGATAGATCAGTCACAAATGTATGTAAGAATAAGCATGTTGATAGTATGATACCTAAGTATAAGCTCAAGCACTAATAAGTTATAATATATAAGTTATAATAAGTTATTACTGTATGAACACTATGCTGTCCTTATAGGGTAAGTTAATGCTGTGTCTATGTCTTAGCTTACAAATAATTAGCTACTTTACAATTTCTTAAATCACATCGCAAGGTCAAAAAGTAAAGGAGCTTCATGTAAAATCTTAATCCTAACAGTCGAGTTTTAAGATTTCTCGTGAATCAGATTTCCTGAAACATAATATGCCTACTATACTTTTGAGCTATTGACCAAGAAAAGCAAGAGCAGAATGAGCTCATTTAACTACTCTACACACAATGAAAAGCAAAATATGGAAACTGACGTTCTCATAGAAGCTAGAACAAAAGTTATCAACCTCTAAACACTGTGTTCTTGTGCAGACCTGCAGGGCATAAAGCACTGGTAAATTATGATATTTTACGACAGTTGACTTTTGTCCTAATTTCACTAGATATTTGTATTGTTTAGTAGAGCATACATACAGAAGAAAGTACGTTTTTACTACCTTAAAATAAAGCTGAGACTCTAAAACATAAATACATCTAGGCTACAGCCACTCCGAACTCAATGCAATAATAAAACAGGTATGAATAAAACGTTTTAAGACATCGGGGTAGATTAAACAAACTGAATTTTCGAATATGTCTCGGTAAGCTCTTTAAACTTTTAGACTCACCCTCACAAAAAGAAGACAGGCAGCCCATGCGTCCAAAAAGATTTAAAAACCCCAAAACATAATTAACATACACCCTGGAATCTTTTAACTATGGTTTACGCGTTAAACTGCAGGTACGGTGTTAGGGAGATGCTGGCGCGCAAAATGCTGTTGTTGTCAGCGTCGCATTGAGCCTTAAACGACCCTTTCTGAAAAAATAAAAATCACGCTCTTCAGCTGTTAGGAAAGGTGCTTCTGGGTATTGTAGTTGCCCAGAGTCGTGTGCATGATAGCTAAACGCTTCGAATGAACTCAACTTCCCACAGTTCTTATTAGTACCGACTTTCCATGTGACTTTTCTTTGTTTGCAAACAAAAAAGCCGGATTTTTTTTTACGTTGTGCAACGTTTACCCTAGTGTGTGTGTCGTCACTGTTTAGAAGCAACGTGTTTACATTTTATTTGCGATTGAGGTTACGATAAATGTTTTAAATCAAATGTGAATGTGTTTTTCCCCAGACCATCATTTTGTGTAACTTTGAAACGCCGTACTCTGGGTTGTAGCCTGCTAACGCGTAAATCTCAAGGCTGAAGTGATTTGAATGTGTGACATTAGGAAAGCTCCAGTTTTATATATCTGATTTCCACAAATACCTGTAAGCAGACACATTAAGGGCTATTTAAAGGCCCAAATGTTCGAAACTGAGCTATGAAAACAAGAAATGTATTGAAGGTTACCTAATTAGCCTTTCTCTTACGCACTGAGGTGGTAAAGACAGAATTGCCCTCATTTACAAAAGCTCACCCTGAGATACAATGCTGTCTTAAGCACACCAGACCTGATTAAGCAACAAGTCATTTTATCTCGATCAATTAGAAATTATGAAATTATTATTAACATGAAATAGATCCCTACATATAAAAACTTTCAGATACATATTATTTTTTAAAGAAGTACGGTAGCTTAGTGCTGCTTATTATGGAACACTGGGGACAGTTGTAATATAAAGTAAGTTGAAACATGCTCATACACTACAGCTATGCTTTGGATCATTGTCCTGCTAAAAGGTCATGCCATGACCCAGCCATAGCCTCCTGGTCAAGCCTTTTCTCTCTCTCATTGTCTTTCTTGTCTTAATAAAAGTAATTAAAGTAATCTAGTAAAGTTCATGGTTTTAATTTTTGTGACAACATGAGAGGCGATAATCTGGCAGATGCATGGAAGTTGCTTCTAACTGAAGATACATTATGGCCACAGGATTCAACAAAAATACATTTGCAATATCTTTCAGGAAGGTTCCATTTGTCTTAATCTTAAAGTTCTATAGCTGAAAATGTCAAACTTCTGTGCCAATAATTATGACGTTAAAAGTCATTTTCTTTCATTTTAATGTTGTATTTTATGTTTATTACCACTATAGGAACAATCTGATTAAAAATGATAACACTGCACAACATTTTTTTAAAAAAGTCTTGCAACCTGAAACGTGTTTGCTGATTGTGACAGGAACTCGGTTATTCTTGGGAACATCTGTCTTAAATAATGGTAACCTTTGCCTTCCTTGTTCCTTGCTTTCACAAAATTCTCCATGAGTCCCAGTTTTATGTGAAGAGGAGGCAAAATATCTTTGCCAGGTTGACAAGTGACACATTTTCTGTCCTGGAACTAACTTTTTTCAGAGTGCCCAGTTCTGTCAAGAATAGTGCAACTCTTTGGTACAGCTGTTCCATTCACAGATGAAACAACAGTATTTTGTATAGCTGATCTGCAGTCCTAATAACAAAGCTATGACTTTAAGAACTCCTGGTACAGATATTCCAGTGGTACCTGGTATACTGGACATACTTCAGTAACAGTTCCAAATTCTCATACTTTTCTTTCTTTCATGTGTGCTGAATACCCAACAGGTACTGAAGGTAAAACGTTGCCATTGTGTAGCAGAAAAACTTTCAGGCTTAACATAGATGCTTCCGGGTAGTGATCACAACCCAAGGCTGAGAACAATCCTTCAGTGTCATAACAGAAACAGAGACTGTCGACTTGTCATGATGTCGCTCTCGAAACGCAGACATTTTCGTACCTGGTGACAACAAACACCATTCTTGAACCCAGCAGCTCAGCTTTTGCTTTTGACAGACCCTAATCTCTGACAAAATAGTTGGATTGTTGATGAGTACAGTTCAAAATTGGGGTCAATGTCACTGTCAAAACCCTGCATTGCAGTTTCTTCATCTGGTTTGTCTGAGGTCCTTATCCTTTGGTGATTTCGGAATTGGAAGACTGTTATGTGGCACAGGTCTCATTGCTGAAGGCAGATTAGGATATACAATTGATTTCTTGTTTTTGGCAGAGAAACCAGACACATTAGTCAAACAGAAGTAACAGTTCTCGCCATATCATCAGAACAGCAAAAGGCATCGTCTTTCAAGTGCCTCGGAGCCAGGTTCTCAGACTGACAGCACATGTTGTACAGCAACTATAAGCAATGCATGTGATTTATTAGCTGGAGTTTAGCAGTAGCTTGTGCGATTGACCGAGCATGCGCGGTGACACTTGTTACAAGTGGTCACAGGCTGGCTGTACTATATGTCAATCAACTGCCAAATGCCACAGTGGGGATGGATGATAGGCTAACACATTTTTTTGAATGATATGCAATCTACCCCACAGTTGTTTCACACGTCTCATTTGCGCAGTAGTTTATTTTGAAAGGCAGGGCTGCGCAATCATCTCATTCTCTGAAGTTACTCTGAAAGTAACGAGTAAAGAGAAACTTGACAGAAATGTAATGAAGTAAAAAGTATGGTTTTCAAATGTAGTGAAGTAAAAGTTAAAAGTTTCCAAAAAAAGACTAATCTAGTTAAGTAAAGATACTCAAAAACTGTACTTAATGTACTTTGTTACTGTTCACCTCTGCCAAAGAACCAGTGGTCCATGGACATTGATATCTGATGAGAAATACTTTATTTAGAACTACCCCTGCAAAACCTGAAGGCCTGAAGTATTCCTGGACACATGTCAGTCTCCATGACCTAGACAGGAATCAATGTAAATATAAAATTATGTGTAAAATGAATTACTAATGTACAAACATACACTATATCAAATGTTTATTATTTGTATGGTTTACTGTAATCTCTGCTTTCAATCCAGTTTAGTAGCTCCACCCATAATCTGGGTTTCATATTAGACATTTATCACTCAATGTTCACATGTTGCTACTGTATCAAAGTTATGTTTCTTACAGCTGTGGGACATCGCCAAATGTAGCAGATTCCACACTACACAAACCACAGAGTTAATACAAAGTTAATACAGGTGTTTGTAAGCAGCAGACTGAACCACTGGTTGCTGGTAAGGTTCCAGCTTCACTGTTGAAACAGAAGCCTTTAATCTAAACAGAATCATTTGTTTTAATCTTGCAGTTTTCCCTAGCCTGCTAATGGCAGTTGTTTGGGTCAATTGCAATGATACATTTACTTCACTTTTGAATGTATTAAACATTTATGGTCAGTGTGTTTAGTAGACAATTACCAAGCTTTCTTTAACACTGGACTTCAGAAAATCAATTTTTAAAGTCATTGAAATCGAACACTGCATGCAGAAGGCAAATGATTCACAAAACACTAATTTAAAAAAAGAGACATCAACAATGAAGCTAATGTGTCCATAAAAGAAAATATATAAGTTACTTGATCAGCTTAGGTCATTCCCTGTTTGCAATGCATTTGGTTAAGTCAGCTACATTATGAGAGGTCCATATAAACTTATATGAGAGTATGAAACATACCACATACATATATTTGTAAAATGAACAAACAACAATAAAAATTCTCAAAAACAATGATGAAGTAACTGGAATCAAAATAAACTTTTTTTGCACATATTTTAAATGTTCATTCATGGAATTCAGTGGCCCAAGAAACTTAAATTAGAAGTGGTATGATATGATACAATTTCAGATACAGTCGCGCTACTTAGCATTGCCACTTGTTGTCAAGGGCCAATTGTTGTAGTCCTCCAAACGCTCCATTTTTGTTTTCTTTGCTCTGTCCCACTTCGAATAACCAGAGAGCTAAAGCCCTTGTAGATCTTGTTCAGTTTAGTTAGGAACTGGGACAAAACAAAAGTCATCTTTAGTTGGTAACTTCAACAGGAACTAGGATGTGATGTTCCTACAACACAGTGATCTCAGCAGCTACATTACAGGTGTAATGGCTCTTGGTTTATTCAGTCCAAAGAAATCCAAAAGCGTTCCACAAAGGTCCCTGTACCTTAGCCCATACAAGAACGGTGCTAGGCCTTTGGGCAGGACCAGCAGGACGTTGCACACCACTAGAGAGACCCTGAGATCTGCACTAGGGCTTAGACCAGTGCTGTTGCAGTACAACAGCAGTTCGATTACCAGTATAACCATGGGACACACAGACAAGAACAAGTGGAGGTAGTGAATGAGAAATGTTCCTTTAGCACGTGATGAGCGCTCTCCTCTCCACACCCCAGATCTGCTATTGTGACAGTACAGTATTATGTAACCAGCAACCACCAGCAGTAGGATGACCAAGATGGCCGTAACTGTTAGCAGCATGCAGACCTGCAGGGGTCGTGAGTGGCTGACAGTAAGCACTAGCACCAGAGGCAGAGAGCAGATGAGCTGGGTGCAAGGACCTGTAGCATAGTACCACAGGAAGAGACCAATAAATGCAGCAGGGAAAAAAATAGACATAGCCCAGGTAGCTGTGATGGCTCCATATGTTCTGGAGACGGGCCACAGCGTAGCATAGCGTAAAGGTGCTAATACAGCCAAGCACGTGTCCAGCACTATTGTGGTTGCACTGAAGACACCGGCGCTGTAGAGCATTCCCATCAGGAAAAGCATGGTAGCACAGGCCCAGTCTGACATCAGCACAGCGGCTGTGTTTAAACATGTGCTTAGCAAGTACAGAGCCACAAAGAGGAGGTCGCTAAGCAACGCATTGGCCAAAAGAAGGTAACGCGTCTGTTGCCGCAAGCAAACTCGTGACAGGATACGAAAGAGAATTTTTGGCGTGGTCAGAAAAATTGCTATAAATCCCAGGATGGGGCAGACCTGCAGTGCCCTTATGTGCCGAGGAGGTAAAAACACATTCCACTCCTGAACAAACAGATCTATTGCAGTGTGAGAAGAATTGGTTGTGGCAACCTGTTGTCTAAGAACCTCAGCCTGTCCAGAGCTGTTGTACCAGTCACTAAACATGCACAAAAGAGACAATAAAAGTTCTTCTCCTGCCACGAAGAAAGCCTGCGATCCACCCTTCAAGAGAAAATCCATCCCTGCTTCAGTCTGTGCTACCAGGTTTTCAGCCATGAGCATGCAGACGTGTGTAGCTCCTCTTTCCTCCACAAAATGACAGTATGGATGTGCCACAGGCACCAGCAGAGTGCCACAAATATTGATTTTTCTATGGGGCATGTCCGCTCATGGTTACTGTGGAGATGAAAGTAAATATCACTTCACAGGTAAATGGAGTTCAGAAGCGCTCTCCATCTGCACAGAGGTCTTAAAACAGATGTCTTGCCTGTAACTAATCCTCTTATACATTTAAATATACTATGGAAAACTTTGTTGAAATCTGTATTAAACATCAGTGTGATTACAAGTGTATGTGAATTATTCTGATACTTTGTTAACACTAAGAAATAGTGTTGAACAGAAAAGTGTCCCTGAATGGTTTCAGATTCTCTGATGTAATTATAAGAGAGGAAAAATGTGTGGAAACAAAAAAGACCTTTTTAAATGATTCTAAATCATTTAATTTATTGCATGAACAATTTGTTTCAACTATAATTCATATCAAAAACTGACCCCTAAACTTAGCAGCAATAAATGCTATCAAATGTCCTATAACTGGAGATCAATCTTTCTAGAGGGCTCTGGCTATTTAAGGTGAATATATATATACCTATATTAAGGTGTATAT
>JBBIGC010174684.1:0-15174 GCA_037576955.1 Lepidarchus adonis
ACAATGTTAACTGGGAAGCTACTAATAATGTTTGTAGTGCAGAAATCAGCAAAACAAACGCCGTTGGTTTACCCACGGTTGTTATGGCGTTATGACACGTAATATTCTGTGATCATGTGATCGCGCAAACCATTGGCGTGTCGGATCCGTTACGGAGCACAAACGCATCCAGTGCGAATTGGAGCATGCCCTCGAACGCATGCCCTCATTTTTCCTGCTGTTCCTCCGCTTCCTGTCTTCGACGATTGGTCCCGCCTCCTGTCTTCGACGATTGGTCCCGCCTCCTGCCTTCGACGATTGGCTGATCACCCGCGCCGTCGGATATTGGACAGAAACCTTGAAAGTTCTGCCTCCAGGCCGTTTAAATGTATATCGAAATATCGGAAATGTGTATAAAAATTGTATCACCGTTATTGGAAAAACATTATATCGCGATATATATTGATATTGGATTATTGTCCAGCCCTAATGTAAAGTTTTTATGACCTCATGAATGTAGGGAATTCAAAGCAGGTTGTTTCTGCACATGTTTGAACTGGTGGGTTAAAAATATGATTAGAAACTAAGAAACTAACAGTCTTTACATAAACCTCTTTAAAAATGGTAATTATTTGTCATTTAATTATGATCTAAAGTTTCTATGAACTTTCCTTAAGCATCCTGAATGTCTTTTGTTTTTGTTCAGCATTTGCTTGGAAAGCAATCCCTCTGTTTAAGTGCAGAGGCCAGATGTAGATTACCTGAATGAAAACACTGAGACTAACCCTACGTTAGTTATTGCAGCTAATTATTAGTGCCTGCAGATGTCTTAACCTTTTAGTTAATTGACTGGGGGGACTGGTGTGTGTGTGTGTGTGTGTGTGTGTGGGTGTGTGTGTGCATGCGCTGTGCCTTGTCACCTCACTACAGCGATGCTGACTGCTTTGATCATACGTAGTAGCTCAGTATTACAGGCTCCTGTGCTGCACATTGCCGCTAGCAGAATTAAAGGTTAAAGAATCTCCGTAGCTGCTGTTATTTTTAGGATTGTTGTTTTGCTGTAGCTGTCATCATTGCTTCTATTGCTTCATCTTCTTCTAGGTAGCACAAGTGTCAAAATATTAGATTAAAAAAAGAAACTCTCTATCATACACTGGTTTTCAGAAGGTTTCCTTATGCAGAAAGCTTTTATACATTTTCACTTTTTACTTCCTGTCTTTGCACTGAAGCTACCAATTAGATGTGTTTCCAGACTAGCTGAAGAGCTGTTTTGAATATTTCTGACATAAAAAAACATGTGGAGGCTCAAAGTGTGTCTCTCAGTAGATTCCCAGAAGCCATGTTGGCAGTTAGACAGTTTTTACATCAGCAGGCCCTTTGAATTCATTATAGTATATGTTTTTTACTGGTACAGTATAATTGGTTTTGGCTTGATGTAGTGTGGTGCAGAATGGGAATGGGGTTGACCGTTCATGTAAACAGGTTCATATACAAGTGACTTGAGCATCCGACTTAAGAAAGTGCAAATGAAGTTTCTGGCATCTCTCCACATGTCCACTGTTTTGATGATGACAGGACATTATTAATATAAGTCTATCATTAATATATTGAACTGGTCACATTGTTTGTAATTACCATATTAAAGGCACTAACTATAAAAAGTTTTATAGAGAAATTGTCTGATACCTTAATGATGGAAATCCGGATTTGTGATGTCTAGTACCAAATATGAGAAAGTAAAGTAAGCGTTACTTTGCTTTAAAATATATTGAAACAATAGTAAAATAATGTCTCAAACATCAGGGAGTGTGTTTGTAACATCTGCACTTTCTGTGAGTGAGCTTTTACAGATTTTCAACTTCTCAGGTGTATTTTTTCTCATGAACACTATTGGAAATAAGTCTAAATGTAACCGGTGTGGAGAATTTCACATTAAACCACAATTTAAGTTAAAAAATAAGTTGAATTTGTAGCTGTTTTGCTATAACAATCTGATTATAGTCAATCTATCCCCCCTGAGATTTGAAACTATGCTAACTTGATACAATAAAGCTTTTTCAGTTAACATTTCATTCTTATATATGTGTATATATTAAACACAAACACAGTGTATATGCAAAGTATTTGTTTGAAAGTGTTGGTCGACTCTAAACAAATGTCCTCTGCCATTGATTTAATACAATTATGTGCTGACACAGATATGCTTGATTTCATTCTGCATCTCCAGTTGTAATGTTCAATGGGAATTATATATATTGTTTATCCAACTAATCAATACAATGTTAACAGGTTTATCAATATGTAGCTGTAGAATTTATTGCCACTTTACATATGGGCATAATTGGTTTTATATTGTGAAAAATATTACTTGCACTGTATACCAAATAGACAGTATGTGGATGGATGGATATTTTATCTGTTCTGCCTCCAGTGGGAATGTAACTCTACAACCAAGAGTTTAAAGCCGTGGTTATCACATCTTGTCAAATCAGTGTTCCCGTTGCTCCCCGGGTTGCTTCCCGAGGCTGAAATTGTAATTGTGCCTGTGTATGTGAGGGCTTTTTTGTTGCCTCCTACTCCTCTTCTAAGCTCAGACCCACTGGTGATCACAGTATCGCTCCCATTTGTGCCTCACTTTGGTGTTTAGCTGTACATAAGGCAGCAGATGTTTCATTCACGTCCTCTTTCTAAGGCGGTATGTGTGCTGAAGACAGGCACGAGGTTTTGAGCGCTGGTCAGAGGAATCCCACCCAGCTGGATCATGACGTTTTTATGGAGGAGGAGTGGAGTTTTCCACCCACCTCCTCTGCTTGCAAGCTAGATAGCAGACTCTCAGTTGCATTTATCAGCAGTAACAAGTAAGAAAATGCCGTGAGCTGTCTGGAGCGTGGAACAATTTGAGTCTGGCATTAAGTGCTATGGTAGAAAACATGGTCTGAGCAAATTAAAATGACCTAATGTAAAATCATGATCTCTTCCCATGATGATCAAACATGGTCACTCTGCATTTACTGACTCGGGTTTAAAAAATGAAACCTGTTAGTAGCTCCAGACCTTGACACTACCACCACCATATTTTACTGTTGGTATGATGTTCTTTTTCTGAAATGTGGTGTTACTTTTATGCCTGATGCCTTTTGTCTCGTCAGTCCACAGAGTATTTTGGGGATCAAGATGTTTTCTGGCAAAACTATGATGAGCCTTAATGTTCTTTTTGCTCAGCAGTGGTTTCTGTCTTGGCACTCTGCCATGCAGGCCATTTTTGCCCAGTCTCTTTCGTATGGTGGCGTCTTGAACACTGACCTTAACTGAGCCAAGTGAGGCCTGAAGTTCTTTGAAAGTTGTTGTGTAGCTGTTAGTAGCTAGTTCAGTGTTGCTTGTCAAGTTCAATAATTCTAAGGAACATTTAATAGTGATTTATGTAACACTGGTTTTAGTATTTTTAATACTGGCACCTGCAATGATAAGCCAAGTGCAGATTGTGTGTACACACTCTTCTCCTCCCCTTAGTCACAACATTGGCTGAAGTTTTTCAGAGACTATAGGAATGTTCTCATTTCCCTTCTTTCTTTTCTTTTATGTCTTGTTCCCACTGGCCATCTTTGCTCCATTTTGTGGAGGCCTCAGCCATGCTGTAGTGAAAAAAATCTTCTGTGATTGGTGGCTGACATGGCTATGCTGTAATTTTTTGTTAATATTTTTTTCAATTTTAGAAGCAGTCATATCTATGGGGAAATCCATCACTTTATGTTGTCATACTGGCTAAATATGAATGGGTTATTATTCAGTGATGTGTTTGATTAATATTTAAATTTGTTTGATGATCTGAAATATGTGTGACAACACAAGTAAACACAAAATTAGTTTTTAAAGTGAAGATAGGGAGGGAAAAAAATCCAATCCTATATGGCCCTGTGTGACAAAGTGATTTCCCCCTAAACCTAATAACTGGTTTGGCCACTTTTAGCAGCAACAACAATCAAGCATTTTGGCCCACTCATCTTTGTAGAATAGTTGTGTTTTCGAGCATTTTTTAAGGTTCGAGCATCAACCGCCTTTTAAGGCATCACAGCATCTTAATAGGGTTCAGGTCAATCGATTTTTAACATTTTAAAATTGATTCAGAATCTTTCATTCCCACATCGCAATGCATCTAAAAAAAGATTATTTTCCACATCCCTATGTTCCATGTTTTTTGCCATTTATGGATAATGGCTCTCATTGTGGTTCACTGGAGTCCGAAAGCTTCAGAAATTGATTAATTTCTTTCTCATTTGTTCCTGACTTTGGATCTTGGCATGATGTCTAGCTTTTGAGGATCTTTTGATCTACTTCACTTTGTCAGGCAGGTCTTATTTAAGTGATTTCTTGATTGACAACATGTGTGGCAGTAATCAAGCCTGGGTGTGGCTAGAGATATTGAACAGGGCCATGTAGGTTTGGATTTTTTTTCTCTTCCTTAATACTCAAAACCTTCACTTAAATAATGCATTTAGTTTTAACTTGTGTTGTCAAGTATTTAAATTTGTTTGATGATCTGAAACATGTAATTGTGCCAAACATGGAAAAAATAAGAAATCAGGAAGGGGTACACACTTTTTCACACCACTTTAATTAGATATACAACTTCTCAGATACAGCATTGATATAGCTGTTTTATATCTGACTGACCGATGATGCACCAAACTTTTCCAGTTAGGCAATTGCATCTGGATGTGACTGAGTTGTAGTTTAAAGAGTGTCACAGGACAGTGTTTGTTGCACAAACATCTAAATGATGTTTCATTGGTTTATGCATTTGTTTGAATAATAATTTACACTCTTTAAAAAGCTGCAATGAAGTTAACTTTACCCACTTTTTAATTGTCTCAAAAAAATTTTTTGTGATAATAAGGCACACAAGCAAATATTTTTAGGCCTGTTGTTGTGTCCTCAGTAATAATTAGAACTACTGTTATGTATATTCATCAGTACTTCTGATGGGTCGTTTTCACTTGTACATTTTGAACAAATGATGAACATTTTTGATGAACAAAACAGAACATATAGACTGATAAGCCCATCCTTAAAAACCACAGGGCTGCTAAAACTACATAGTGGCTAACCACCAAAGAAATTACATCACTTACCTGTCACAGGAAATTACACCGATCTACTGCCTTTCTGCTGCTTGTTTTTACTTGGTTTGTTTGTGGGAGCTTCTCAAAATGCTTACTGTTCAAAACCTCACAGCAGATTAGCTTGAGAGACTGAAAATCCATGTGATATTGACTCTGCTGTTGAGTACAAGAAGAATTTGAAAAGGAGCGATCTGGCCAGACACACGCATCAACTTCTCATTCAACATTCCCATGCTGCATACCTAACCGTAGGCCTGGAAAATTGCAGTGTAATATACTGCACATCTATGAAGGTAATCTAACTAACTGTACACAATTGGGCCAAATTACAACTTTATTAAAAGCATTTCTGTATTGTTATTTACTGCAGTTGTCCGTCGATTCTTAACAGGTATAGAGTGAGAATATATGGAGATTCCTGAGATTTGAGGGCTGCTCTGAGCAGTGCCATTCAGGTTGTTCCACTCTGCTCAACACTGCTTAATTAAAATGTTTTAAGGGGACAGACTGACCGACACAACCTCAGTTTGACTCTGCATCGTTGGCTGAGCTCTGCTGAAAGAGCTTTGCTTGCTCATATCTCTGAGTAGCATCAACTGGGCAGCAATAAGACTTCCTGAAACGATCATCTACTAAACATGTCATATAGTCTGGTAATGTCAGCTATACGAACCAGTATTGGTTATTGTGTGTGTGCACTCAAATGTTCATTGTACATTCTGTAGATGCAGTGGGGCATCCATAGCCCAATGGTTAGAGAAGTGGGTTTGTGACTGAAGGGTCCCAGGTTCGATTCTCGGGACTGGACAGCAGGCTGAAGTGCCCTTGAGCAAGGCACCTAACCCCCAACCGCTCACCATGTACGTCGCTCTGGATAAGAGCAAATGCTGTAAATGTAAAATGTAATGTAAATGTAGATGTACTTCATTCTTCTAGTAGGTGCGGTCTTAGATGGAGGAGAATTGTCAATTTAAAAATGTTTTTTTAAATAATGTTGAGCTTCACCCCCCAGAAGTAGAGCATCACGTCTGGCCAATGGCTTAACAGCAGCCCACAGTCCGTTGCTACACATAACTACACATAAACCAAAGGCCTTTTGTGTCAATACATCAGTTTGCTTTCAACTGTGTAATAGCAACTGTTCTACTTTTGATTTGTGGTGGGAGTGAGAATTAATAGACATTGCTCAGTTGACTCACTTCAGTGCGCAGCCATTTTTAGGATCCGATGCCAGTGTCAGTAGGCAGGTTTGGAGGCGTTTGTGTGTAAAAGGCAGTGAAGACTTTTTATTCACATGTCTGCGTCAGTATCTGATCTGTCCTTGATGTGATTCTTCCAAAATGAATTCGTCCTTTGTTACTGTAATGCATTACATACCTAATATGTTTGGTTAATTAAATCTTTTGGGTAAAAGGTTGTAATGGAATCTGTATTGTTGCTGTTCCTGCCACACCCTGTTGAATGCCAAATTATGAAACTGAACATCAGTTTACATTTAATTTGAGTCAAATTAATGCCCAGAATCCAAACTCAACTTAAAAACATTAACATTTAATAATAACTCCTTTTATTTACTTTGAGTAGTAGAAAGGAAATGCATTAGAAAACCGCACACAACATTATAAAAGAATTGTGTGCATATGCATGCTATACTTACCATCATAGTCCATCATGAATTAAAATTACTGTAGGTGTTGTGAGACTCTATTTATACATATATTTATGTAACTATGCAGTGGTTTTTTTTTTGAAGAATGGATAACATGGCCAAGCATAGCATTCCAGGAAAAGAACCTCATACCAACTGTGAAGCATGGAGGTGGATGTGTCATGGTTTGGTGGTGCTTTGTTGTAGAATCCACCATGAATAAAACCAAGATTAGACAAAAATTTGTGAACATTTCTTAATAAAGAACTGATTTTATCCAAATTTTGTCCAATTTTTTTCCTCATGACTAAGTGTTGTGAGATTCTTGGCCAAATAGTTTCTAGACTATTTTACGGAATGGCTGGTTGCAAATTTTTTTGAGATCTTTTGAAATCTCTTACCTGCTACAGTCTTCTGTCTGAAGGCCTCAGGCAGCTATTTTGATCTCACCATGGTGTTCACCTCAACAGTCAAGAGCACACCAAACTGAATGTTTGAGGTTTAAATAGGTCAAACCTTCTTCAAAATGCGGAGTTACAATGCTCTACTCATGTGCACCTGATGTTCTACACCTGTGTTTTATTTGGGAATAAAGTTGGGGGTTTGCTAATTTATTCCTCATCAGAAATCACATTTTTGTAGGATTACATTTTACAGAAGATACAGAAATGTCTTTTCTTCTGTTTTAATAGTTTAGTTGTATTACTTGAATCTCACAGTATTGTTAAAATTAAATATCCATATGTCCAAGAATGTTGCAAAAACACACAGGCTTTCATTGGGTGTCCTAAATTTTCTTACATGACTAATAGGCTAGACACTTAGCCTGGGACTGGAAAACTACACGTCTGCATCCCTGAGGTTTCCTGCTCCTGGGATCTTTATAATCTCAGACTGTGGCGGACACAGAGGAAACCAACAGACACACACTACTTTGAAGAGCTTCCCAGTGTTTTGAAAGACTAATCTCAGTCTGTGAGAGGTTCTCATTCTTCTGCTATCTGCTGTGGCTTTCTGTTCATTTGCTGCAAAAACATATTTTTCCTCATTTGATTGTTCCACAAGGCCAAAAAACGTTACATAATGATATGGATTTACTTAGACTTGAGTCGAAGTGTGAAGCTTACTGTAAGTCATCTTTTTGTGTCACAGTATGAACAAGCCACATTCAACCCTGTTTTTTTTGTTTTTTTTTATTATTATTATTATTATTATTTTTTATATATATACAACCTGATCTGGGTGCAGCTCTATACTTTGGAATAATCTACTCTCGTGTGGGGGAAAAAATATTGTTCATGTCCATGTCCAGCTTCATAATAAAAAAACCCAAAAGATTTCCCCCATTGAAATCAGCAAAATAATGTTTTTCTGTTAAAGGGATCTGCTTGCTTTCTCAACAAATTATTTTTCATATTACACCCATTGTTATTTTAATGAGCTAACTGGTTTCCTTGTCTCAGGGTTGTGAAGCTAATACTGGTTATGCTGTTCCTGCTTCTACATTTTCCCAAAGTTATTAGGACCAGGTTTTGTTTTGCTTTACTTCAGGTTTCTCTTAATATTGGAAGGTTTGGGGGAAAAAAAGATGAATGAGAGTTTAGACATGTTATAAATATTCATGTGGTTTCAGATATGTGCATGAAAAAGACTTGTTTTTCAGTATCTGTGTTCCCTTTTATTGTCCAGGATCTTCCATCCATCCTCATAGTTTCCTCTAAATAGCTGCTAATGATATGGTAATAAGTTTATTTTATTATGAATGTTATGATGAATGCTAGGTTGTCAAGTTGGCAGTTGGCAAAATGCTATTTGGCTGCTGGAGGTTTTCCTTTACTAGTTGAAAGTCTTTCATATTTCTAAAATGGTTATTATGGACAGGGTGTGCCGTGCCGGATGTTAATCCTAAGTTGTTCTTGTTGTTTATTGATGGAATCGCCACAAGTCATTTTATTTGAAGACCTGAAACTTCTGTGTGATTGATGCTTATGCATTAAAGTGTCTCATTGTACTTGCAAACAAATGCACAGGCATTGATCCACCTGCCCCCAGTAACCAAAGCCAATTGTCAAGCCATTATCCATAGGACCCAATACATCTGATGACACAATGTTTTCTTTTGATTTTGGGATTAATTAACAGTAGGGGTAAACTGACTGGCAAAATATTATATATATATATATAATTAAACAATATATAATAACAAATAAGTGGCTGAAACAAAAGTAATGTCCTGATCTAATTCACTAATGTATTATTCCAAAGCTAAAATTACATGTAATATGATGTGATGTCTGATATCATACATAATAACTGTGGTTTCCTGCCATGAACCTGGAAGTACCTCATCTTTCATGTTTCATTGTTTCCCATACTCTAGTATTTCCTCTTCTCCTCAAGACAGGCTAGTTAATTAGCTAATTAGTTGGCGCATGTGTTTTTGTATAAAGAAGTACTTCATCAACTGTATGTTCCACTGGAAAAAAATCGAAGTGATCTAGTGATGGATCTTTACTGTTTTTTGACACTAAACACAGCTAATTATGCTCTGTTTTTTATGAACCATGCATTTGATCAGTATTCATTAAGGGATGTTATCTAAGATAAGCCACGGAATGTTTATAGGGATGTGAGGAGATTTGTCATGTTAATAAGTTCCAGCTGTAATGTGCAGAAATGGGAAATGTGAAAATGTCTATAACTGTCTTGTCCTGTAGATCATGTGGTCAGATACTCAGCTTGGCAAATTCACTGGAACTTCAGTCTCCAAGTCTCCTCAGTGTGGCAGTGGGATTTTGCTCTAATCTGTGTGTGTGGAGAGCCATTGAGCTGTGCAATGAATGTCTCACCCGAGCACTCATCTTTGTGTTTGCAGTCACCGCGCTGTTGCGGAAACTGAAGCAGCAGTCCAGAGAGAGCGTAGAGGACAAGAGGCCTCGTCTCCTCAAAGCCCTTAAAGAGGTAAAGCTCAGCAAGGTCCACACTGACACACTTCAGACGTGTTTCCTCATGGGTGCTTCACACAACCCCTGCAATGTGCTAGATGTTGAGAATCTACTTTATTATATATTATATGTATGGGATATTTTTTGGCTGGGTACCATTCACATACAACTAGACATAGAACATTTGCTGAGCGTAATTCCCTGCTCAGTGGAGGTCCTGACTAATGATGTAACCTACAAAGTGTACCTTTATGATCAGCAAGGGATAATGTATTGTGAGGCCGCTTCGCTTCAAGATTCATTTTTCCATAATGGCCATCCCATAATACATTATCCGGTTATTATATGGATCTGTGCCAAAATGAGAATTAATTTTTTGACAATATATATATTAATAGATTTCATTGCAGTTTCATGGCATGCACTAAAAAAATATAGTTTGGTGGTTTACACAGAGGAAAAAATAGTTCTTTAAAATGTTATTTTTGTTGCTTTTTTTGAAACCTTTTTCCTGGTTTCAAAATTGGGCCAGTGGCAGCACCCCCAACATCCCATATTTGCAGAAAATATTACAATTTATATTGAAACCAACGTCCATGCGGAGTGATATGAAACCCCGAACCTGAAGCACAACACTGGTTCCCATGGCAACGGGCATTGTTGATCTGCACACGTCCGGGACACCTTTCAATTGAATTTCAATGGAGATGATAAAATGGGCCGTGAGGGAAGGTATCAGGAAAACCTAATAACTTTTGTAAATTATAATTTTGTTTTGTGAATCATAGTGTTGTATGCATCATATTAAAGATTTAAGGTAGGTGAGTATACCCGCAGACTAATAAAACTTTGTAAGAGCTTAATTTGGGGGGTTTTGGCATCAGAGTCTGATCTTATGATGATAACGAACAAACAATATATTATACAAACCTAAAAAAACGTCAGCTCCATCTTCTGCACTCATTGAGCTACTCCAGATTCTTCTGTACAAGCTTTGGTGATAGACACCACACACACACACACACACATGCTATCTGCTCGCTTAACTCTTTGCCATTTTCTTTTTATCATTAGTCTCTGTTTCTGTCTGTTTCTTCCTCTTCCTTTATCATTTTCTTGTTCTTATACCCCCCCCCTTTATTTCCTCTCGTCCGTGTTGTCTTGCACCCTCCCTCTCTCGTGCTTTCTCTCTCATTCTGTCCACACAGAGATACACATTCACACACATGGATGAGTCTGTGCTCTAATTCTGCTCAGCCCAAAGCTGGCTCCCCAGAAGCCTCATCATCTGGGGAGTGAGGTCCCTTTACAGGAGGAGTAGCCTGGAGACAGGAAGTGACTTGAGCGAAAAGGGCAGAAGTGTTGACTCCACACTACTTTTTCTCTAGACTGGTTTATGTTTAGTCTCCCAGTGAACAACACCTGGGGTAAAGATTTCATTTCCTGTCATGACTGTGGGCAGAGTTGACTAGTTGAGGACTGTTCCTGAGATACAGTGATGCTGGTTCTTAGTTGCAAAGATTAGTTTTCCTTCTTGCTCATTGTTGTGCAGAACAGTTGTGAGATTCTGAGAGCTGTGATGATTGTCTTGACACTGTATTGATGATGGTATCTTTAAAAAAAACAAAAAAAACATCACTACCATTGACCTTGCAACCCAAACTGTTTCTGTTCTTTTAAACTAGTGTGGCATACAGCATCAGTTTGTTTGAGAGATGCAATTTCAGACACGTATGTCTTTGCACAGTGCAAAACAGGTGAACACAAGCTTTAATTTTTTGTTGTCTATTTTAGATTCCAGTGCAAAAATGATCAGGACACTTCTAGTCTCAGCTTCTGGAAACTAGAGCTGGGCGATATGACAATATTTATTGTTATTGTGATTAATCGTGGTCACGATATGACTTCCTGAGCATATTGTGATCTTATCTGCACTGAAACATTATCCTGTTTCATTTCAAATACGGGATCAATAGTCTCACTGAAGTGTACGGTGCTGAGGTGTGAGAAACTCTGGATAAATTTTTTCTTTATATGTGGCACTGCTGGCACTTTTTCACTGGTCTGTCTTAACAGATGATGGAAAAATACATATTGTGACATATCACAAATCATTAAATTTTCTTGACCGGAATTTCATTATTAAGTATCATTATTTTTAAATTATCGCCCACCGCGATCATAGCATGCCACTTTATTTATATAGCACTTATAAAAACAGCCAATGGCTGACCAAAGTGCTGTACCGCATATAAGAAAATAAAACAATCAATAAGAGTAAAAATAAAAGTATTTAACACTATCTATATATATATATATATATATATAAAACAAGAGACTTAAAACAGACAAAATAAATAGTAATAAAAAAGGTTTTTTTCAAAAGCTAAAAAAAAGTGTTTGAGCTTGTTCCAAAGCTTTGGTGCTACTGGACACTTAATCTTAAAAACAAATAAGCTTTACTTGCAGTGATGAGCCACTCTACAGAATTAGCCATGCAGATTGTTCCTCAAGAACTTATTTTCGTATAATAATAAAATGCATCAGCGTAATGCAAAGCTTTGCTATAGAAATACATTTGTTGACTTGACAATTTGTAATCTAGGCATTGTTCTATTTCTCATCTGTTCATATAAGTGTCTAAAATACCTGTGAATTTCCTTAGTATTTTAGCCCCATGCAGGAAAATTATGAACATATCTTTGTTGATGGTCTAAGTTTGGAGTAAGGGGGAAAATAGTGTAAATTAGATTTTTTTTTAATATTACTGTAAGCACTATTGACTTAATCAAGGAAGTACTGTACTCTAGTCTCGTGGTGTCTGCTGTTTGTATTTTTTTTTTGTATAGACTGTTACCTTCATATTAATGAGAGATTTCAAGGTTAAATTCTGGGCCCTTGGTCCTACAACAACATAACCTATTTTCTAGACGTGTTTAGCAGTTTAAATGACTAGGGCGATCAGGAAATGGTGACCTGTCTTAATGAACTCCATTGTATTTAAGAGACAATTGATGGAGCTAAGGCAGAAGCACCTTGCGTGTGGTTTATGGTGAATCTCTCTTTTGTTTTTCAGCTAGGGGACTTCTATTTGGAGCTTCACTGGGATTTCCAAAGCTGGGGTAAGTTTACATTTATTTATGGGGTTCTAGATGTTCGATGGTGGCCCTGGTAAAAAAGAAAGCCACATAATAAATGTCTCACGTGTGTATATATAGCTTTACGACATAATGACATGCTCTGACTTTTAGCGCAGACAGCAGCCGTGGCTTAGCAGAGGTTTTGGCAGGGCCACAGTTAGCTGTATTAGTTAAGGAAAATGCAGCGTCACAGAGGAGGATTACATCAGGGCAGACAGTAGCGGCCAGCTGGACAGAGAAAAAGAGATCAGAGAAGGGGATGAGTGGGAAAGAGAGAAGCGACCGTTTAAAACGCTGAGTTAACTGTGCTGAGGGAGTGGCCTGTCTGGGTGAGTAGAACCTCACACCCCCTGCTGGAAAACCAATGCCACTGCAGCTTCTCCTGAAGGCCTTTACATCTCTTATAATTGTGTCAGTGTGTAATAATAAATAATTAAATATTAATTGTAATAAATTAATAAATGTAATACTAAACAGTTTTAGTCGATTTGTAATGAAGATGTCAAGAGCAAATTAATTTTATTGGCCTGTATAAATGGAATTATTTCTAATGGAAGATGGCCATTGTTTAACAATGTATAGTCAGTTGGCAAGGTGAATGTACACACAAAAAGATTTCTAACCCTCTGGCATACACCTAGACAACAATACCATTTGGAATACTTGACTTTGGCGGACATTTAGTCAAATGAATTCAATGTTATTTTGATTATGCAGTGATGAAACAATTCTCTCCTGATTGGAATATTTTAGAATATCTCCCCTGTCCAGAAGGCACAAGGGGTACAATGGCTTGATGAGTAAACCCAGTACTTTAGGCCTCATGGTGCTCATGTCAACAGTTATGGGGATTCTGGAGCAATGACACACTCCACCTTCTGTATTAATGATTGAGGGAGTATCTTTTGGAGCGTTGGTCCATAAGAGAATTTTAGAATCTTTGCTGAGGTGCACTGATGCGGTTCTGGTGGTCCCACACTTTACAAAGCCACTTTTGGATAGATATGAATAAATATGAACTTTATTAATTCCCATGGGCTTTTGAGTGCTACAGTCACAAATGTGATTTCAATAACTTAACATTAACACTTAATCTGCAGTTTTTTATTACCACTTCTCATGTTATTCATTGATGCATGACCATGATTGAACTATGAGGTTGTTGTTTTCCATGTGTTAAAGGATTTGCATGGCATTTCTCTTAAAGAGTTTTATTTTTTTGACAGTGCCTTTACTATCTAGAATTTTGCCCTCGGACGCTTGCAAGATCTACAAACAGGGAATCAACATCAGGTAAGTTCTGTCTGAAGGAGAAGTTCTGTTCACTTTTGTTAGTAAGAAATGTTACAAAAATCAGACTTTTCTTTCCATTTAATTATAAAAGTACATTGCAAATTGTCCTCTTGCTTTGCTACTGCTGCAGACTGTTCTGATTTGGTTGGGTGGAGTCTCTAAAAGCTGTTGTTAATGAAATCTGTGGGTGTGGGCAGCTATCGTAGCAGTTAGCTCTTGTATTCCTTGCTACAGCAGTGTATTCTGCTGCCGCTGACTCACACAGATATGGGCGACTGAATTACGGGTCAGAGAATCACCGGAAGGAGGTTTTTGGGGTCTGTAATATTTGTATTTGGCTGCTCTGTGGCCTGCGTCAGCCTGACTAATGACAAGTGGTGTTAACTAGAGTGTGAAATCACTGTTTGTGCTGAAGTAGGAGGAAGTGGAAAATTGCTCAGCATGTTGATCTGTTGTCCGTGACACTACCTCTTCAAATGATGACACCATAATGGCTTCCTCTTTATTTGTGGGTTCAAAAAGAAGTGAAAACACCCGTTTAAAGCTTCCTCACGCCAAGGCGGTGACAGAAGCAATTATGAGAGTATTTGTTATAAAGGAGATCTGGAAAGCTGCTTTTTCTTTGCCAGGGCTCGTGTATGCCACTTTTTGGTGTCCACCATCTGAGAAAGTGCTGTTATTAGCGTATAACTTATGATTCTGCAGGCTTTTGGGATTTGTAGGATCATTGCTGCTCGAGCTCACTTCTCATTCCATAGACAACAGTGATGTAGTGTCATATATAACAAACACTTCTCTATCAGTTACAGATTCAGCAGTTTTTTTCTTTGTGTTCTCAGGCTCTCTGTGGGCAAATTGGACTATATATGAAATCAACAAGCTGTTTGAAATGTTAGCTGTAATTAGCCAGTTACATTATTTACATTGTTCATCATTTTTATGGACAGGATTTCTAGGCGCAGCCAGGGTGTTGAGTGTCCAGTTTGGTGGGCTCAGGATTGGGTCTCTGCTTTTTGCAGATGATGTTGTCCTGTTGGCTTCATCAGGCT
>JBBIGC010174695.1:0-15174 GCA_037576955.1 Lepidarchus adonis
TGTGTGTGTGTGTGTGTGTGTGTGTGTGTGTGTGTGTGTGTGTGTGTGTGTGTGTGTGTGTGTGTGTGTGTGAGATTGTATGTGCGCATACACTGTACAGTGTGCCTTTAACTACAGACGTATTTTACATCTGCTTGGTGTAGGAATGTGTAATTTTAAATTTTAATACTAAATACTGTATATTAATTAAGTGAGATTTCTTATTGTCTCTATTTTTAAGTCAGATTTTCCAGTGTTGAGCTTAAAATAATAAAGGACGGTGGTTATACTTGGTGGTTTTAGGCATTTATCAAAATGTTTTTATATGTATTGCATTGCGATGTTGTTGGCAATACACAGCCCTTACATATATATAACCTATATGAAAGCTTATTATTAGTAATAGTAATCCTGTTTTTTCTGAAGGAACTGTTTGGGACAGCTAACACACTAAACTAGCACACAATCAAAAAATTAATATTATAATAATAATTATAATAAATAAAATTGGTGTTTTTTTAAGTAGCATTAAATATCATTTTCTCAAATCATGTTATTTCTGTATTTTTGACAGAGTGCAATAAACAGCTGAACATGAAGTATGATACATATGTGTAATGAGTGAGGCTCAAATGATTATTATTAATAAATCTCTGACTCACTTCTCGCTGACTTCCCGGATACGGAGGATGTTGGAGAAGAGAGTTTTCTTGTCCAAGATAATAAGAGTGTCATTCAGTTCCCGGGACTCTTGAAAATGCTCTGTCAGAACCCGCAAGGAACGCAAGTAGGAAAGCTCTGATGTCAGCACCTCGAACATGCTCTACACACACGAAGACAAAAGCAGATACATCCTGTTGTGTGTAGGAAAAAAAAGCTGAAAACAGGATGTAATTACACCCAGAACTGATTTCCTAACAATGCGTTCCTCATTCTTACATTCCTCCTTCACCTGTGCTTCTCCTTTCATACCATTTTCTCCTTCCCCCTTGACTTTCCATTTGTCTGATCTGCGTCTCTCACCTCTTGGTACTTGCATTCCTCTGGTTTGAGCGTCTGTAAAATGCCACTCTCTCGAACATCAGGCAGGTCCTGCCAGAGAGTGTTCTGCTTCAGAGACGGGATGGGGCTACTCCTGGTCCCTCCAGTGCTCGAACTGACAGAACTTCGTGGATGCCCATGGTCCATCTGGAAATCTGCGCTGGTCTTACTAATGTTGCGACACACTGTCTGGCGACGGATCTCCTTAGATATGTACGTTTCGGTATAAATCTGGTACAAAAGCTCTACAATGTGGATGGAAATTCAGGAAATGGGTGGAGAAAAGAGGAAAAACATATGATTTACAGCGTGAGATAATTAACCCAAAATATTGTGCTTTTTTCCCCATTTGTGCCCCATCTTCTCATTTTAATCCCACCAACTATTTATGTATCACAATGCTAACCACACTGGATAAGACACTTCTTTTCTAGCTGCTGCTAACGCAATGTCATTGGAAAGCTAAACATGCTTGGAGGAGGACACTAAGTATTAATTCTACAGTATCCGTTACTACAGTATCACAGCTTATGTTATTTGAGTATATAAGGTCTGTTATTAATTACACTTTATTAAAGTACTCTCTCCCTCCTGCACAGTTCTCTTTCATTGTGTTGATCTAATAGATACAGTGAGCTCCTGTGTCTTGTCCGGAGTGGAACACTGGCTCAGACGTCCATTCATCATCATGGGAAATGCTGCTATTGGGGACAGGGCCTGTCTTAAGTGGAAATTCAGATAGCGGATATCTGTACAGGAAAAGGGAAAGCTTTCCGACTCCCACAGAGACACCAAGCTTTCATCTCTTGGACTTCTCGCCATGGATGGCTGTGGCATCACTAAAAATGTATTCAAAATTTCACCATCCAACACCCAGGCAGTAGCAGCCTAGTGGTTAGGAACTTGCCCTCGAGATGACTGCTGCTCCGTGTGGATGCAGAAATCATATTTTGTTGTGGTGCACTTTGTATGATGGGTGGGGGTTCAAAATGACAAATAGTCACATTCACTTTAAACGCTAACTACAGTCAAACCTCATTAGCTCACCCCTCATAATCTCATCAACCCCATCTCTCACCAAATTTAGGGCCCGGGCCAATAGGGGCGAGCTAACAAGGTTCGACTTCATACACAATAAGACTTTCAGATTAATTCATTCAATAGTAAATTATAAATCTATGTAAAACTGCAATTATCTACAAGCTATCTGTCTATTTACAGACTTTAAAAGCCATGCGGCATGCGTACCCTCTGGCATATGAGCCTCCATATCAAGGGACTTCTGGCGAGTGAGGCCAACAGATGGTCTGGGAATAAAACAGAGTCAACAAGTTATTTACACTGTAGGCAAAACATATATGGAGCCAACACGATATGAGAAATGGGGCAAAATATTGAGAATAAATCAATTACGCTTGATCTTCGTTTTCAACATCTCCTCCAGCACTCCCGTCATCTTCATCTTCATGAGAAAAGAGCCAGAGTTAGATAATAATCCATTCAATACATTGATTTTTTTACCCTTATAACCCAAGAGCCTGTATCTAGGCCTGAAATCAGTTGCTTAGTCCCATAACAACATACCGGTAACTTATTAGTATCAGTAAATCATTAGTAGTCATTAGTAATTAATAAGGCTTAAATACAAATATTGAACAATAAACTTAGGCTCACATCTCAGGTACCTTTAAACGTTTGAGACTGGCTGCTGAGGCGTTTGCCATTGGCCTTTGCTGGTGGAAGAGGAGGTGGCCGCTGAGGTTTAGGCGTCTCAGGAGGGCTGTTTTCAGGAGGGGGCAGTTTTGGAGACAGAGAGCGTCCTATTGGCAGAGGCAATGGTACAGCCCTGGGAGTCTGTACCGCTCTTTTCTTATTCATTGGTATCCGAGGTGGTATGGCGGGAGGAGACCCATCAGAGCTGCTTTTGGAAGGTCGAGGAGGCTTAGTTACTTGGATTGAGGGTGCAGAGAGATTTTTGTCATTAGTGTCTTTAAATGGAACAATCTCATGGATCACAACTTCATAAATGGACTCCTCCTCTGACACAGAGTGGGCCTTGGTGAGATTTGTATGAATTTGGGGTAAAGAGTTGACAGAGATGAGCATGGCCTCTGGGCCTGGGTCAGATCTCCTCCTCAGCTGACCTTCTATGAGATCTAGCGTAGCCCTAAATTTTTTTTTGTTCATCAAAGGAATTTTTTTCTCACAGTCCCTTTCTTCTGAAGAATCGCTTGGACACGATTCCGAGTCCTCATCCTCTGCCTCGTCACGTTCCTCTCCATCACTCTCTCCGTCTTCTCTCCCACTCTCCTGGTCTCCGTCTTCTCCTATTTCATTGTCCTGTTTGCCCTCGTCCCCCTCGCCTTCTGTTTCCTGCTCAGATATCAGCACCCATGTCAGTTTCATCCCAGGCCGCTGCAGGTGACAGATGCAACTGCAGTTCTTCTGACACTGAGGCCCTGGGAGCGTGCTGGGGTCCCGCTCCGGCTTCAGCCTGGCACTCTGGAGCTCCACTTCTCTGCCATCAGGGGCTGATGGCACACAGACACACATCTCGTCATATGAAGGAAGATTTAGCAGCATAAAGACACTCCTTAAACTTAAAGTTGAAGTTTTTTGAGCATACATGTTGGCCCACACTTCATGCCTCATTTTACATATTAGTTTTACAGCAGTTGCCAAATATTTATTAAAAGTAAACTAATAACTAAATAATATGCCTAAAGATCAAAAGGGCAAACACAAATGGCACATTACAGCCTCAAAAAACTAGACTTTATGTACACATGCAGTGCAAATATGCAAATATATGTAGCTCCACCAACCCCACTGTGAGGGTTGTTTTTGAGGGTGTAGCTGCATTGCGCAATACCCATAAAGGCATGCTGCTACTAAGCAGTGTGATGCTAATCTCTTCATCAAATCCGGATGGGCTTTGTGCGACAAACAGAAAACCAAAGATCTTTCGCACATAATTTATTACACAGGAGTAAAAATGAACCACCATGTAGAGGACATGCTGTGCGCTCTCACTTTTTAATGAAAAGTATTACTGGCACCTTGCCACTGTGAAAACGAAGACCAAAACTACTCCAAAAAATGTCTAATACACTTCGCTCTTTGTGTCATAATGCCAAGGCAAAAAGAATTCAGGCAAAATCAGTCAGGAAAAGCCTTAAACAAGCCTGAATCAGTTGCTTTAGCACAGCTACTAGGAAAATGACCCAAAGACAAATGAAAGTCAAATCAAATCAAAAGTATCATGTTACAGCATTTACCATGAATTATTCATTCAGTCACTGCTCCAGTTTATACACATGCCATAGATACTCAGTCTATCAATCATCACACACACACACACACGCACATATAAACATACATATTTGTGTACAAGGTGTGTCAGGCTAATTGCTAACCAGTCAGAAGGCCAAATACACTAGATATTTTTAAAAGATGTCTGAGAATAATGTACTTTTCAAACACAATGTTGTTACTGTGGTGGGAGCCTCAAGGGTATGTTTTCACTAACATAAGAAAAAACTGGTTTCTACAAAACAGCAAATTTATGGAAGAAGCTTAGAAACTTGAAAAGTGAAAAGGTTTCGTTTACTCTGTTATTAAATCTAAAACTCAAACAAGTCAAGACAATCAACAAAGATAGAACTGTTGTAATATAAATATTACTGCTTTCCATAGAGGGCCGAGTGGTTAGGACATTGCCTCTGGGATCAGAAGGTCCCAGGTTCAAGTTCCAGCCCCGGCACCACTGAGGAACCCTTGAGGTACTGTCCTCCTTCAAATGCAGAGAAAAAAAATTCCCACTTGTGGGACTATAAGGGATAATAAAAAAAAAAAAAGTAAATGTGAGAATCCATAATAATGAGAAGATATTCATAAAACGAGGGGGAAAAAAAGTCACCTAGTCTGAAATACACTAATGTATGGCCTACATATGTATGCGTGTCATAGGGATTCACTCCGGCAGACCATAAATCATGCCTGAAAAACAGGTTCTACATTCGACACCATGGACTATAAAAGCACCCCGGAAATAGAAAAAGAGCCCTGTTCTTGTGACCAAAGCAGACATACCTCTCTAATTAATCAACAGGCATTTCCTAAACAGAATACCAGATACCGGATACCAAAACAGAATTACAAATATGCAAAACATTAAGTCAGACAGAGAACACCTCAAAGATAATGCACTCAGCTGCATAGTATCAGATTTCAGGTTTCAGTTTCATCTGACATTAACCAATAAAGCCTTTGCCCTGAAGCTACCAAAGTACTCTTTTTTTTTATAAAGAGCATTGTTAGAACGTTGTGGTCTTTTTCTTCCAAGGCCACACCTACTGACTAACACTGCAAACCAAAAAAAGAATGAATAACGTATGCGAAACCAGCGCTTATATTAATGTTAACCCGTAAACTAACACCATTTAACTGCATACGGTATATAAACTTATTAAAGAATAAGAATTTTGCAATTTTGCTCACCTCTTTTGCCCAGATTATTTCCTACAGAATCCAGTACATTTTGTTTTATCTTGATGAGCTTTCTCTTCAAACTTTCAGCCATTGAGGAGTGCTAGATGGTAAAGAGGACATGCCTGCGTTCACCGATTCTTTGACCAGCACTGCGGATTTGAGTTTTAAACGTGGGGGTGGGTCATTTTGTATGTGTTAAACATTATTTATGATTCGGTCCTAACTCCTGAGGCCAAAGTCACTGTAATAAACTGATAAAACTGCAAAGAGAAGCAAAGGCCCTTACAAATGGTATATGCTTCCTGATCCATCTGTTTAGAGGAGCATTAGCATCTATTCACACTTTAATATACATTTTCTGCCCTTTTTAGTCAGTGTTTGGCCTAATAACAACATTTTAGGAATTTTTATCTTAACCAAGATTAAAAGGCCAATATCCTACATTTTTCCTATGGTACATTTGAATTCTCCTATAGTGACTTTTTGGTTTTATGTACCAAACCATGATCTTTTTTAGATCCTTCATTATATTTTAGATTGATTTGATTGATATACAGTATAATTCAAGACTGATATATAATTATGATAAATTTTATGTTGTGATGGGCTGCCCTGTCTCAATCAATGTGCCCTGACTTACTGTATAACACTCCTCAGAACTTCAGGAAGTAATCTGATTTGACTCACAAACAATACATTCAAAATGGGCTGATGGTGCAGCTCAGTTTGTATATTTAGATTGCATGTACTGGGGAGTAAATGGTATTTTTTTAACGTTACATTTTAGACTCCACCAAATTATTTTATATCAAACATTCATAGTGATGAATGAAAATTGCCAGATGTTCCGGAATAATTAGTGTCAGTGTCAAAGTCCCAAAGCTCTGTCATGTGCCCCATATCTTGTACACCTATGTAGAGTCTTTGAGTTAATTTGCTTTAAGGATGGATTCTTCAGTACCCTCCCCCAGTTCCATCTGTCCTATAGTGCATTAGATTACACATGAAATAATCCTGGTTAAAACAGTGACCATTCACTGAAAACCCAGAGTTTGCCATGGAACAATGATAGCCCCCAAAGATTATAAAAGATTATAGTTTCAAATAAATAAAAGATCCAATAATAAATAAAAAACATGAATTATTTACCTGGTAAAAGTAATGTAACCACACCATGTGTGAGATGTAGTGACAAAATAATGTGAAAAAAGTTATATAAAAATAAAAAATATATAAAAAATATCTGCCATGATGAATTTGAGCCACAACACCACCATTTGGAGGAAGTAAATCTGAGCTTCTCTTATGAACATAACACAAATTAGGACCATTTAGCACATATAAAATGCATATACAACTCTACCATAATTTATCTTATGACTAAAAATAAATACATTAGCAAAACATCCATTTGCATCATGAAAAGCTAATTAAAACTTTTATTTTTACATATTTCCCATTGCTTTTACAATCCAGTGCAATATATGTATATATACACTAATCTGTTGTGTAAGAAAAACAAAAGTTTGTAAGTTGTTTACTCTGACAGTATATATAAACACCTCAAATAAAACACAAAGCCTCTCACAAAATGGTGCTAAAATTATACTTTTCCACTCCTCCTCACTTTTCATCTCTGTGCACTAATTTCACAACGTGACACACCTGCAGATCTAGACCAGGGCTGCACAATATATTATCGTGATATCAGTCTCTGCAATTCTGATATCATAGACGGCTGTAATAAACAAATCACAGCTTCCTTGGACTTTGTTAAATTTTTGCAGGATAAAAAAGAAGCCATGAAGCGATGATTTGAAAGCGGATTGTTTTTAAAGCTTAGTGTCCATTTATTGACCGCATGCATGAGGAGATTGTGAAGCTTTAATAATATTTACACAATTCAAGCTTTTAATTAGAGAAACATGAAGTGAACCCTTTAATATATCGAAATTGTTAATATGTAGCAATGGTAGCCTAGTGGTTAGGACTTTGCCCCTGAGAACCGAAGGTCACACGTTCAAGTCCCAGCCCGGGCACCAATGAGGAACCCTTGAGCAAGGTACCGTCCCCACTTCACTGCTCCCTGGGCGCTGTTGATAGCTGCCCGCTGCTCCACGTGTGCATGTGTGATGGGTTAAATGCAGAGGACACATTTCGCTGTGGTGCAGTGTGCTCACAATGACTAATAATCACTTTCAATAGCTGTATAACCACAATACTGATATTTTGTCCATATCGTGCAGCCCTAACCTAGACCTAGGACAGGGGTCGGCAACCTTTACTATCAAAAGAGCCATTTTGCCCCCTCTTCAACAAAAGATAGATCGCCCGAAAACGCAAAACATAACACAGCTTATAAACATTCAGGAGTCTTCAACCACTGGCTGTATCAAAAATTACACCTTAAAAAAAAAAACGATCTCAATCCGTAGCATCTAAGTGTGTTAGAGACTCAACTTTGCCGGTATTCTGGATGAAAGTCATGACAGAAAACCCTGAGATCACCACAACAGCACTGAACTCTTATTCTGAAAGGAACGTTTACCCATTACCATAGCAACCAGAGCGCGTTATGGCGCATTTCGCATTTCACTTTATTCACACTGCTAATAAAGTTACATAATTACACAATGTAAAAGTATCACCTCAAACTCCAAGATAACTAACAAAATAAACAAAAATAAAATCTAGAATTAAAAGTTTAATTAATAAATACATAAAAATTTGTCAAGGCCAAACAGAGCCACAGCAAGGTGCTGAAGAGCCTCATGCGGCTCCAGTGCCGCGGGTTGCCGACCCCTGACCTAGGCAAATGTCTTGAAAATGTGATTTTTTTGCCTCTTACTGATTACTGAATGATGGAGTGTTCATGTAAGTGGCCTAAGTCTCAAAACAACACGTTTCAGCTGGAAGCATGGGCTCTGAGAATAAGCATGCAGCTGAAAAGATGCCTTTGCATTCGCATTCGCACTTTATCACAATGTAACTAGAGTAAATACATTTACTATCTACTATTGTACCTTTCACCTACAAATGGGGACCTAAAAGGAATGTCAAATCCCTATTTTGATTGAATTGCTACTGATTAGACGACTTGTAGTAGTGCTTCACTGCATTGCAAGTATGAAAACAAGAAGAAGAAGAAAACAATGCATTACCTGATCGTCCGCCATCGGTGACATCAGGCAACAAAGAGTCTCTTTCTGCTTGACCTGCTGCTACCTTGCTTTCTTGTTCCGTTTCCTTCTTCTGTGTCTGCCTTCGTTTTGCAGGTAATGGCGGTGCCTGGTCATTCTTGACCTGGGAAGGCACTGAGACTCTGGGCCTTGGTTTTACAGTGGGAGCTCTCTTGGGTTTCTTTATAGAGCTGCTGCTCTCAGCAGCACCTCCAGATGTTCCAGGTGGGAGCTGGACATCTGGCTGGTTAAACCTACTCACTATCTTTTGTACATTTCCAGGGTTCACAGTAGGTGTGTCCATAGGAGGCGTATCCGAGGTGCCATTGGCAGGTTTACAGGGTACAGGGGGTTTCTGTTTGAACTCAGGTTTTGGGGGAGGTTGCACAGTCTCTGGAGCAGACATGTCTATATCCATTATAGGTTTGTGCAGTGGGACCTGGGCAGCATCAGGACAGGCAGTGGATATAAAGGTGTCCACTTTTATCCTGGAGGAAAAATAATATAATAGTGCTGTTATATATATTAAAAAATACATATTATACATATTATACATACAAGTCAGAACGCCAACGCTACTGGCAGCTGGAGGGAATCACATCTCTTTACATTGGAACATAGAGGTGGGATGAATTATCCAGAAAGTGAACAGTCACTTCTTGGGGTTAATACACTTGGAAGGAACGTTAGGAAATCACCATACTGTGATGCGAGCATCTGCAAAATGGCGGATGCTGTTGGGTGGTACCAATATGCAGTGGTTAGTTTTTACCTTGTAAAGCACATTGAATGAACTGGAGTATGATAATGTGCTATATAAATAAACTTGCCAAGTACATATATGAATTGAAAACAGGGGAAAGCACAGTTTACTCACTCACCACTTCCAGTCTTGGCAATTGAACAAATGACTCTCTGGTTGTAAGCCCTCTTCTCTAACCATGAGGCCATGGCTGCCCAGTTTATCCACAATATACTCACAAAAGCACATTATGTCATAATTTAGCACAGCAGCAATACATATCGTCATATTGACAACATACTCATGCCCTGTATGTACTCCTCCGCCATGAACACATTTTGAAATACAGTCAAATCTTTGACCACTTGACAAATGGCAAAAAATCACATGTTACATGGTTGGATCTTAACATGGTTCCAAGTAGAGCTTCAACAGCTACAAGAGGAAATGGGAGTGAGACAAAACATTTTTTGAGCAATTTATTGGCAACAACATTTAAACTAAAACAGGTAAAAGTACCACACCTTCAAAAAACCCTATAAACCCAAAAAAGAAATCAAAGTTCCAAACATGAACTCAGTAATGATCAGCTTCACCGCTATTGTTGATCACTTCTTGCTTGATACAAGCTTTTCCATGAGGTGAGTGGGAGCATTTCTCCAAGTGGTGAAGACGCCGCACAAAGGGCATCTACTGTGTGGAACTGTTGTCCATTTCTGTAAACGTTTTGATGTTCTTCTCCTAGAAGAAGTCCCTGTAGCGTTGTCCTGTTGAAAAACCCAGTTGTGATCACCTAGACGAGGGCCCTCAGTCATGAGGTACGTTCTCTGCAACATCTGGACATTGCCAGTGGCCGTTTGACGCCCCTGCACCTCCTGAAGCTCCATTGTTCCACTGAAGGAAAAAGCACCCAGACCATTATGGCACCTCCTCCACTGTGGAGAGTAGAAAACATCTCAGGTGGGATCTGTTCTGTGGTGTCAAGGAGACGAGGCCTTTGAAGACGTTTATTTATTTTTGAAGCTCTTCATTCTCAGATGCCATCTGAAGGTTATGGGGCTGCAGTCTGCACCAGTAATGGCAGTAATTTAGGTGGAGGATCGTCCAGTGTCTTGACGGACAGCCAATTGGATGCTCCAGCTCAGTGCTGGAATGGTTTTGGGGTCTTCCACTTTACTTTTTTGTTCCATAACCCTCAGGACCATCTTACTGCGTCCCACCTCAGCAGCGATGGAGCCGAGAGAGACCTGCTTATACAGTTTAACAACCCGACCACCTTCAAAAAGGGAAAGTTTTCTTGCCTTTAATATCAGAACATCATGACAGAAAATGGCAATGAATCCACTTTTTTGCACAGATTTGGCCTTTTAAAGTCATGTGGTCATGTGATCAGCTGTGAAACATCCAGTTTCAGTTTAAGTGTCGTTTTCAATAAATTCCTCAAAAATGTTTTATTTCTCTCCCATTTCTTCTTGTAGATGTTGAAGCTCAACTTGGAACCTTGTTAAGATCCAACCATGCAACATATGATTTATTTTGCCATTTGTCAAGTAGTCTTAACCTTTTGATCGGGACTGTACATTTTAGACCAAAATTTAATGTCTATTTGCAATAAAACTTCCTGGGAGCTTTGACAGCAGGGATTCCCCATCTCAAGTCCAAGGCAGGTTTAAACCACAATTCAGTACAAACACATGCTTGAGCAGGGAAACCACCAAATTGCAACAGACACCAGCCCTTCACAACCAATTTTTTTTGTCTGTCTGGTTCCTCTCATCAGTGTTGTGAATAGTCAGAATCTAACATTGCAAATTTGTAAAAAGTGGCACATTTTAGGCTTCAAATCTCTTAGAATGACTGTTTATATCACGACAACAGAACATTAAAAAGATATATAACTTTCTTTGAATCCTTGGCTTCTTTATCCCAACATTTCTTGTTTAATGTTACTTTTCTAAGTCTAAAACAATATGACTGGGTCATCAAAACTGTGAATGAGTGGCTCGTCTGATAAGATCTATAGCTAAAATCATGTGCTTGTGATCTGAGTGATTAGCATTATAAACTGCAGGGAACTTCGCAGAAAGCAGCTGGGAGACGACTACATGCTCAATTGCTCTTGAACTTTGCTCTTAAGAGTCAAGTGCGTTACAGATCCTGCAAAAAAAACACAAAAAAAGCCCAGTATTTTTGTGGTTCAGCATAATACTGAAATACAGACTGGGTTGGCGCCCTGCCTCAGAAAGTCTCTGCATTCTCAGGCCAGCCTCCCCACGCTTTAAGGGGGAAAGGGTGTTTCGCCTTTGGCTTCCTATGTCAACAGGCCTGCTGCTGCGTCGAACTTTGGAATTGGCTTCTGAAACAGACTCAGCAAGTCTGACGGGTTCTGTGTGCAGTGCTGTGCTTTGTCAAAATGCCTTAGTACGCATACAGCCCTTCACCTGAAAGAGTAAAGACGAGTTCACGAAACGATTTTCTCCACTATGTATCATTTCCACCTTCTTCTCATGGCTGTGTGCTCCCCCCCGCAGCACAGGTAGCCTCCAGAAACCACTACTGGTTCCAAGTAGTTGTATTCTGAGAAGGTATTCATAACCACTCCCCAATCCATTCTTTCACAAACAAACTCCCTGCTCTGGAACATCCTTCTCGTTCTTCCTGTTGTGAACTTTGCAGTTGCTTCTCAGGTTTTAGGATCCCGTCATTACTTCCAACACTCAACTGGGGCACATGTCACAGGGCCTCGGAGGGATTTAACACAATTCACACTGGAGGAGATCAAGTTTGTTAGCCTGGGATAATGTTAAGTGCAGACGTTTCCCCTCGAACCTGAAGGTATTGTGTAAATGCAGTGACCTGTGTTTGGTGTTCATTGGGTGTATCCCTAAGCACATCCCCCCCTTTATATTCCACTATCTTACGTTGGGTTCGTTTCCTTTTTGTTCAGGCCAGTGACAACGTGTCAGCAGAGGTGGGTTAGTAGGACAATCTTCCAGTGTGTTAGCGATGGTATCCACTCCATAAACACTGATGTATTGTGCACTGGTTATGGACCACAATGGTTGCATTGGCCAGTCACCATCAAGCTGCTATACACTCACTCCTGTCTCTTTGTGTGTGTGTGTGAATAGGGAGTGTGTGCACTTAATACAACTTAATGGAAGTCAATTTAAACTACCCAACCCCATTTCCCAGATTAGTTAATTGACTGGTATTTAATCAAAGTTAAATTAGGCCAAAAAGTATAAAAATATAGCCACTAACACCAGACTTTCTCCACTGATGGTCCACCACAGGTATATAGAAGAAGAGTCCCTCACCAATGTATTGCAGAGAGAGGCTACTCACTCACCCAGCATGTTCAGTTCAGGGCTTCCTTCCTTCGATGCCCACATTCCAGCAGAACTCCACTAGCAACGCCTCATTTCAGAGGGTCCAGTCTCAACCATTCTGATCATGAAGTGTCCATCAGCTTCAGTCAAAGCCTCTCAGTGGTCAGTGAGAAAACACACATCCACACAAGCAGAGGAGCTCAAACGAAGGTGTGTTTCTTCACCATGTCGACGCCTCGTGCCATTGATGCCCACACCGTGAGTGCCACATGGTCTGCTGGCTCTCCTGACCGCTCGGACCTTCCGTTGTTTATTCTGGGAACATCCTCGGCTCTTTGTTTCCCCTGCTGCTGCTGAACAGCCGGGGAGAGGGAAGCAAGCGGGGCAGTTTACTGGGCAGATTTGAATGACCCCTCCCTCTTTCCGCACCCCTCCTTTCTCTTCCCTCCCCTTTGCTCCTTCTCTCCTTTTTCCACCCACTCTCCCTCTCTCTTTCGGTTCCATCCTCCCCTTTCCCCTTCTTTGTCGCGACAGGAAAACGCCCCCTGCTGGACACGTTTATTACAAGTACGTTTGGCTTTTAATATATAAAAAAAGCAAAATTAAACCTAAAAAATATTACTAGGAAAACCACTGACATTAAATGTTTTTTGTTTTTTATTAGTAAAAAAAAGAATAACTATTTCAGAATATCAGAATAAGAATATCTTTATGGCCCTGCGTTGTTGGAGAGGAATAAGAATATAAGAATAAGAATATTTACAAAATAAGAATAAAAATAGAAAAGGATGACGTGAAAACACATAAAAAGCCATATTGCACATAAAACAATGTATAATATTTAATTAATCCATTATATCTATTAATTTCTGAGGAGTTTTATTTTTTTATTTTAGATGATTTAACTACTACTACTACTACTACTACTATTACTACTACTACTACTACTACTACTACTAATAATAATAATAATAATAATAATAATTTATTCACTTGTTCACGTTTTACATGCGAAAAAAATATACAAAATTACATTTCAGATTCAGATAATTTACGGCTATTTATTTGTATATTTATTTATTTTTGCATTAATTGTTCATTTGTGCATAATAATTGTTAATAAGGGTCAAAATAATGACTAATACTACTTTTTAGATCACGTGATCGGTGATAGACAGCAAAATAAATAAACACGGAACCTCATTAGCACTAGAAGTACTGAGAAATTTATTCTCTGGTGCAAGTGCTAAAGTGTTGTTTTTAAAAAAAAAATCTAAAAACATTGTTAATCCCATCCTAGATGATTTCTTCAGCTCATGCCTTTGTTGAGCAAACCACCTATTACCTGTGAGGCCTGGCACATTTGCATTTGTGTAGCAGCAGCTAATCACTCGTGCTTCACTGTGCAATGTTTAAATTTTTCAACATTTTTTTTGCTGAACAATTCCTTTAAGGATTGAGATGCTTTAATCTGAGATTTAATCCCATTCAAGATGAGGTCTTCAGCTCATGCCTTTGTTGTGCAAACCACCCATCACCTGTGAGGCCTGGAACATTTGCATTTGTGTAGCAGAATCAAATCACTCGTGCTTCACTGTGCAAGCTGGACCCACAAAGTCTGCTAAGGTGACAATGATCCGAGATAGATTCATTTCAATTGTGCAGCACCTTCGATTTGATGACAAGGACACACAGGCAGAACGGGTGAAAACAGACAAATTTGCCCAAATCTCTGACATCTGGACACGATTCAACAAGAACTGTGCTGAGTTTCACTCCAGGAGAACACATGAACATAGATGAACAGTTGTTCTCTACCAAGGTTCGTTGTCTATTCACACAGTATATCGCAACGAAGCCAGACAAATTTTGGATCAAGTTCTGGATGGCCACGGATTTGGAGAGCAAATATGTCTGCAATGCATCTTCTTACTTGGGTAAGGACCCCAGTGGTCAGAAGGGGGAGAGGCTGGCAGAGAACATGGTCATGAATCTGATGGAGCCATTTTTGGATGCTGGGAGAAATGTCACAACAGACAATTTCTTTACTTCACTCTCACTGTCGCACAGACTTCTGCTGTGCTACTGCAGGGACGATGGACACTGGGTCTGCAAACGCTGTAAAGTTTGAAGCACTCCATTTTTAAAAAATACAACAGACTTGTGTATCCATATATTGGCTGGCTTTTGAGCTGTACATGCTATTGAAACACCAATAAAAGCCGCTTCATTACAGATTATAATTAAAATTGTGATTCCATATACAAACCCGGTTCCAAAAAAGTTGGGACACTGTACAAATTGTGAATAAAAACAGAATTCAAATTTCAATTTTATAATCAGAATAGAATATAGATAACACATCAAATGTTGAAAGTGAGACATTTTGAAATGTCATGCCAAATATTGG
>JBBIGC010174706.1:0-11352 GCA_037576955.1 Lepidarchus adonis
TCTCTCTAGCTCTCTCTCGCTCTCTCTAGCTCTCTCTCTCTCTCTCTTGCTCGCAGACATTGAGCACACCCATATTGATCGTTTCACCCGTGAATATTCGACTGTGAGATCGGTGGTCGAATCACGCTCCGCATATCGATGAATCAAATCTTTGACTATTCTGGGACAGCCCTATATGAGTGTAATATGGATAAATCCCATTTAAGCCGGTTCGATAATGAAAAATGCAGATAGTTAGTGTTTTTAAGTCATGATATGTTGAAAAACAGTCGTTATTTTTGCAATATTATCCACCCATCAATTATCTATACCGCTTAATCCATTTCGGGTCTCGGGGGAAGCTGGAGCCAAACCCAGCAGCCTACGGGTCAAGGCAAGGTTCACCCTGGACAGGAGACCAAGCAATATTATCAAAAGGACAATAAAGTGTCATCATCTTGTCCACTACTATTATGATCCTTCTTTCCTCAGGGCTGTGCAACTTATCAGGTTCTCTTAGTGGGTTATGGTCTACAGTAGGAGTAGCTAACTCCAGTCCTCATTGGCAGTTCCCCTCCTTAAACACACTCACTAGTTGAACCAGGTGTGTTTGAGCAGGGAGATCCTCCAGGATTGAAGAGTTAGCCTCAGTATTGGGGAATATTTGAGGGGACGCTGTGAACGATTTTGGGTGATGACTAATGAGGTAAGCAGAAGGTTAGTGGTGTTTACATTTAGACTTACAGTTTAGTTTATTAGTCCTTGGGCTAGGTCTCGGCCCATAAGGTCCCTATATATCTTCTGGCATGTTCTTATGGTTTACTCATTTTCACTGAATGATTGGACTGTCAGACACCATCATCTAGAAGTGTAAAGTTGCAGTGAGGTTCAGAGGTAAGAGCCTAGCTCATGTGTTTCACTCGGTAAGAAAGACCATATGGATGGAGAACATGCTAGAGGTGGAGTGAAATCAGAAAGACAGCTTTTCTGTGATCATAATGAAACAAATCAGCCATTGTACTTCATTTCTTTTATGCCATCTCTAGTTCATGGAATATCATACGGTTATACCATTACCATCCCTAAGCTATCGTGGCATAAGGTCACCTCCATAATAAATTATTGGCTGGAATGGTCTTGCTTGCGCATTTTTTAGCTTGAGCCAGGTAATGTAAATATTGCATTTCCAGATGAGCTGATGCTCCCCAGCACACGCTGATAGGGCTCTGAAAAAAATCCCATAAAGCTCACTAAATGCTTCCTACATTCGTGGATTTTAATATGTGAGATCTTCTGTCCATTGCCAATTTTGGATGTAAATTTTTCTTTTTTGCCAAATATGAGGTCAGTAGTGGGTCACTGCATAATATCAAGACCTGAACCATGTTCAGGTTATTTGAGATTAGGTCAAGACTCCTATTACCATAAAAACTTGTCAAACACTCATACCCACACTCACACCTGGTCAAGTGGAAGGAAAGAGGCAATAATAGTCCTTCACTGTGTAGTTTGCACCTAATTGTAGTTGCATAGTCAGAGTGGGGATGGTGAAATTGTTATTGTGACACGTTTTGGGGCAATTTCCTGGTGTTGTTAGTCATTTTTTGTCAGTTACATGCTTTGTAAAAATTAAGTTATTTACAGTTGTGTAATCATATCATTTTAAAAGGGCCTCTATATTGCAAAATCACATTTTAATTTGTAACAGTTTTACATTTAAGCCATTTTTTTTGCCATAAACACTGTACAGTATTTTAGTCACATTAGATAGAATCCAAGCTGCAAAAACAAGCCCATTTTAACATTATATATGTATTATATAATTCCAAAATGAGTACCAAAAACCTCTTGAGGCTCTTGCATTTGTTAGTTTGTTACTTATATTTTATTCCTTTATTTCCTCGCAGTGCTATACAGTGCAGTCTGCTGACTGTTTCACTCTAAAGCAGTGTAATGGGCAATAATCTGAAGGGTTAAACGAGGAAAATGTGTTAATAGGGTTGAAGAAAACAGTAGTGCTAATGCTTCTTCATGTTAATGTACAGATTTGACACTTTATTGTAATTTTATATTTTTGCTGTATCACCAACGTCTAAGTGGCAGTGTTTGGAGGAATGACAAAGACAGTAGAACTCAATCTCGGATCTGCTTTTGGATTAGCCTCTGGCGTTTGTCTCTTGTGATTTTTCATGTTTTTAATCGTCAAGGGTTTACTGGAACCTTTGTGCAGTGGGTCCATATGATCCTTTGATTTACACTGGAGGATAATGGGGCTATCATTAATGCAGTGTAAACAGTGTTACGCTGACTCAGCAGAGAGGACTTGATAGAGGTACAGATGATGATTTATGACATTCATATACTGCACAGTGAGAAGCATATGGACACATCTGGTCTCCCTCACTCACTTCTGCATATCTTGCCCGTTGGCTATGTGTAATCAGCCACAGTGCTCTCTGAGTAAGGCTGAAAATGTTGGTGCAGTCCAGTACAAAGAGCAACACTTAGATCCACCAAGATAAAGGTGACCTCTTATCATAAGTAGAATCCTTTAAAAATGGTATCACTATCCATTTAATATCTACAGTGTTTCTATATACACCACATCTGTGTGGCACCTTTTGGTTTGAAACTTGCTGAATTCCAGTGTCAAACATTTGGAATATATGATGATGTACTTACTAAAATTACTAACATTTGTTTTAAACTAAAAGTTGTTTACATACATCTTAGTTTCGCCATGTAGGTCTTACAATACTTTAAGCCAGCCTCCTTCATTTCAGTGTACATTAATGTTTGGGACAATTGGCTTGTGTTTGTGATTACTCATTGTTTCATTGCTTCATATTGCACGAGTAAGATACCTAGACTTGCTTCTATCATTTGGAGTTTGTAGTTGCCATTGTTCATTCTCAGGGAAAAAACGTTGTGCAAATGAAAGTCAAGGAAACTAATACCAGGCTGAAAAACAAGAATAAAATCATTAGAGTGATTGGTCATACCTAACTCACCTCTGTTGAATACCATTAAAAATAAAGAATGCACTGGTGAGCTCTGTAATTGAGATAAGACTGGTAGGCCAAGAAAAATCCTGAAACTTCTGTCCACCAGACTTCATGTACAGAAATACAGAGGCTATACTGCAGAATTAAAACCACTAGTTAGCCACAAAAACAAGATGGCCAAATTGCCATCTGGGGAAAAGTACTTAAAAGAGCCTGCAGAATTCTGGAAAAGGTGTTATGGATAGACAAGACCCAGATTAATCTGTATCAGAGTGATGGCAAGAGGACATTGTGGTGATGAAAAGGAATTGCACAAGGTCCAAGACATACCAGCTGTTAAACATGGTGGTGGGGGTGTTATGTTATGAACATATATAACTGTCATAGGTACGGGAACTGTATATACATATAGAGTACACCCATATGGATATGCGGGATTTATTAAAACTAGGGATGTCCTGATCTGATCTCAACGATCTCTATCAGAGCCAATTAGGGTATCAGGCTCATGAATGAGTCTAATCCTAATGCTTTGTTTTATGTCAGTCATCATACGGGTGCTGTAAATAGAGAGCTTTACGGCAATGCACAGATATAATGTAAGTTTGGAAATACAGTGAAGAACATAAGTATTTGAACAACCTGTGATTTTGCAAGTTCTCCCACTTAGACACATGGAGGATCTGAAATTCACATTGTAGGTACAGTCCCACTGTGGGAGACAGCGAAAACAATTCAGGAAATCACATTTTGTGATTTGTAAATAATTTATTTGTATTTATTTCACTGTATTTTAAGCAATCCAGTGGCCATGTGTAATGTTTGTAATGCCTGCATCTCATAAGGAGGTTGTAACAGAGCTGCAATTTGACACCTAAAAACCACTTGACAGAAAGCAAGTTCAGTCAAAAACTTCAGTGAAAACTGCACCGAAGCAACATACACTGGAGGACACTTTTAAATGGAGAGAGAAAGTGACAGTGAAAAGGCAAAACAGATTACATAGCTGGAAACTGAATGCATCGGTTTGCTGACAAACCAATCAACATTGTACAGAAATGATAGGACTTTGCTGTCTTTTGGAGCTATGATACGCCCAACCCAGTCGACACTTCATTTCAGACATTGCCCTACCAGAGCTTTACATTAAGGTTTTCCATAACAGTGATTTACAGTATCAGACTTGGATCAGACTCAGGGGCAAAAACACAAGACAGGGAGTTCCCTAAAAATAATGTATTAACTAAACAAGAAGTTAATGAAAAAGGATTACACAAATTAGAAGGGGGTTTTCTCTTTAACCTAAGACATTTAAGAATCTTAATTTTACAAATCTTAACTAAATGAAGGCCTGTTACGTTAATAAAAACCCAGTCTGATCTTTCAACCACCAAATGCCCAAAATGTTATATAATGACGCTGTATCAATAGAACAGAATCTGAGATCTGGGAATGAATTAAACACAAGTTCTAGACCAATTAATGAGACCCGGAGCTGTCGAAAAGCAAATTGTAGCTTTTCTAGAAGCTCAGTGGAGTAGGCGGAAATGAGTCTTTGGTAATCAAGGTTATGCCAGACCTGTAGTAAATACAGATGAGGTTGAAACATTTTGAAACATCCATTTAAAGAAAAGAATCTGCCAATGGAGAAGGCCAATCGAGATTCCATGTGACCTTGACTAGTCATTGGAAGAGCTTCTTCTGAGACACCTTGACTAAGAGTTCCTTCTGTGACCTCGTAAGAAGAACCTTGTAAAAGCAAACATCCTGCGTTGGCTGGTCAACTGGTTGGATCCATGGCCACCACTGACTGCACAAATGAGCTGCCATCTTTGTAACCCTAGTCAGGATGTATCTCTGATCATTGACCTTTCTTTGCTCACACAACTGAATCCCTGCTGGAGAGCCACAAAATGTACCCCCTAGTCAGAACAAAGAGCTGCTATATTCAGGGCAGAAATCTGAGGCCTGCAACAGTAAAAGTTTACACAGCTTTACACCGCAACGCACATGCTAATGGGAAAAAATGCAACACATCTGACAATCTCATCTTAATCTTTGGCTGTTTTAGGATGTGGGTTTTTGTGAAGAGAGTCTATTACTCTGTACTGCTGAGAAGCAGTGGATTTAATTACATGACTGTTTTAGAAATTTTATAACACATTTACGCACACAGGGTACTTTCATATATCATCGGGCCACTTCTTTGATTTACTGACATTACTTCAATCATTTGGAAGCTGCTGTCTCTGTAATTAGACCTGACAAATAAGCAGTTGGCTTATAACACTTTCCCAATAGTCATCTCGGGCAGTTATCACTTCTCCTGTAATCCATTGACCAGCAAAAGTCAATGTTTGTAGAGCTATTACTCAAAATTTGTGGCTCTGCACCACAGGAAATGAAGACGATTATTATTCTTAGAACAATGTTTTGAGGATGTTTTTTAACTTAAGTAGGTGCTTTTTCGCATAGGAAGAACCATGAGTGACAAAAGTATATGGTGATTGATGCAGAAGAAAGTTTAAAACAACCGTCTTTTTAAAAATTGTTGTGAAATTTTAGCGATCTTAATAAAAGCTCTAGCATTAAAAATGGAAAAGAAACTGATAAATGGATCAACAAGGAATTATGTTTTATTGGGCCAATACGAAAGCATGTATCATGGGTCCTTCTTCTACTTTGCAGTTGCCATTGGTTTGCCACATCAGCATTTCTACTGGTGGTGTGAATTCAAACTGAAAAAAACACCCTCAATGGTGTATAGCTCCTTTGGTGGGTAGTTCCTCTCAGAAAGTTCCTTGAGTGGGATTGTCTAAGGGTGCATCAGTCTACATCAACCAAAATGGCACTGATTCATCTGCAGTGGTTCAAAAATGTTAGAACTGAATACAAATAACCATTTTTTAAATTTCTTGCTTTAAATATTTCCCAGTGGTGGTAAATGAAACCAGACATCTCACAGAAGAGTATTACATGAAAAGACCTACTTTTGGTTTCAAACTACAGAGGGTCCTCGACTTATGACGGGGTTTCGTTCCTCATTGTGTGTCGTAAATTATATATTGACGTAAGTCGAAATCCCCTACATAACCGTCTACGTTTGTAATGCCCTGTGGCCATTCTTCTGTCAGTTGACCAGAGGGAGACATTCACCCACCTAAGGCTTTTCTGAGCGCTTTATTAAAGGTACTTTCACTTTCACTTTTCACACCAGAACAACAAAACAAAACAAAACACGGTTTGTGATAGCATTGTAACCACAAAAGTCGAGTACATTGTACGTCAAGAACCCCCTGTGTATCCATACATGGTGGATCGACAAATTAGGTGTAACACGACTCATTTTTAAGATTCGATTCAGTTCATAACTTGAATAAATGTGCTAATGATATTCTGCTTTTATATAAGTATTTTATTCATAACTCTACACAGATTAGTTTGGCTCTGGTAAAAGTTCTCAAATAGAGCTTTTTCTTCACCCTGACAGTAAAATAATCCCAAAACATCAACAAGAACCTCTAGAATAAGCACCTAGAGAAATTCAGTTGCCATAGGCATTGTATATGCCGCGAAGGCTGGGGTCACTTTTTGTTGAGGGCAACTGTATATGGTAGAGATATAAAATTATCACATCCTACCCACTGTACTGTGATTTCTATCACCACCCCCACTCCCTTTACTCGACTGGCCTTGAAAACAGCATTATTTACAGTATTTTTTACTCCATTACACTATAGTATCTCATAGATGGAGCAAACTTATAGTACTAACAGTATAATATTATTTACAAACCCTTAATTACCAAACTGACAGTTTTATATGACTGAAAGTGACAATGTCGGTAGGCCAGACATGCTCCAAGGAGTGTAAAGGTTACAAATGTTGAATCGTACCTCCTTGATTTACAGTGTTGGCACCCTTTTTAATTATCCTTGACGTTCCTTTAGAAAGTACCAAAGCAGTCTACATTTACAGTAACACAAGTCAATCAAGGCAGCTGTTTTCCATCTGCCCTTGGTCATATGTAGAGACACCACTGGTATTTATTTCAACACTAATGGTGAAGAATTCTCCAGAGGGTTGCTTGGTACCCATGACCAGCCTAACCATTTCCAGCTGAATGTGGATTTCTGAGCTGCTTAAACCCTTACTTTGGTTCATCAGTAGCTCCTTTGGTGCTGAACAGCGTGAGCCACCCACCGAGAGAAACTAAGTGCTTTTAAGGTCAAAGCTGGGCGAGAGGAAAAACTATTAGATCCTTTTTCAGGCCTTGTGCCACTGGGGCTTGTTGTTACAATGAGATTCATCAGTTCACTTGTATTTATTAAGGAAGCAGAAGGTCTCCTGTTCCACATTCATCTCAGCTCACGATAGGATAATTAGTTAAAGTGACTTTTTATGCATCCGCAGGATAAAAAGACACTCTTCTCTTCAAACCAGGTGTCAGGATTACTGATGGACTTCTCCAGCGAGCGGTTTCAGCAGCTCACATCCACCAGCCCTTTGTGTGTGTGTGTTTCTGGTATTTTTGTTGGCCTGTGTGTTTTCATTCTGTTCCACCTGTGCTGAATGAGTCTCTTTCATTACATATGTAAACACAGTTAAGCTTGACAGCTCTGTTACTACTGAGGTTCTCCCTTTGCTGCTCCTGCCCCCACCATGCAGACTCATTTCCTACAGAAAAAAACAGTGTATCCGCCCTTGTGCACACGTTCCAGGGTTTGTAAAGGAGCCTAAATCCATTCTACAGTACAGGTATTGGCACTTCAGTAAAATCATGACTACAAAATGAAGAGTTATAAAAATTGAAGCTCAAAAACCTCTGAAGCACTGGTGGTCTTGTAGACCAATGATGGATCTAGGAGTACCCAGCTCAAGTCCTGGAAGGCTGTTGTCTAGCACAGTTTGATGAATTTCCTGCTCCAAATCTCTTGGTTCACCTCTCCTGCCCATTGCCAGGTTTGCTGAGTGTGTTTTAGGAGAAGAACTACTAAACTGGGTTCAACAGCAGCCTTTCAAGATCAAATTTGGTCACCCTTGTTCTAAGAACATTCAAACTTATTAGAAGGTGTCTTTTGGGGACTTTTTGATCTAAAATGAAACTCTATATCTTAGAAATAAGAGGCGTGACCAATCAAAAAGCAGTCCAGGAACTGAGCCAAAGGAATTAAACCAGTAGCACAATAAAAGAAGCTCAAAGAAACCCAGCAAAATGAACTGAATACGAGGCTGTAAGTATATGTAAAGAGCAAGAGGCAGAGCTGCAAAGATGGCGCCCAAAAACCACATGGGCTCCCCTGACTGTCAATTCAGGTAACCGCTATCAAAGAACGGGTTTGGACACTTTACGAGAAGAGCTTTTCAGACAGTAGAAGGTTCAGCTCAGTGGTGGTTTGGGCCCAACATGTATAAATAAAGATTAATCAGCCAATCCCAACCAAATACATAATACATGATAAATTATACTGCACAACAAAGTTTTTGCTTATTGAACAATGTTGGATTTTCCATATAGATTTTTAGCTGCTGAAAACAAAAATCACATCCAAATTTACGCTTCACATAAGTTGAATTAAAATTGTTACATTTTTTATTCATCTAATTATTTTCTTATTTTTGTGTCCAAATTTTTTTGTTTCTATGTCACTAAGGATTTATTTCCTCCACTTGGATATGTTCTTGGTGCTGTCAGTGACAAACACGGTGAGAGGTTTCACCAGGACATTGCTACAATGGAAAAATTATATTAGGGCACCTGGAATCCATCACTGCTTACTGTTGAACACTGTAACATGAAGCACCTGACACTGAAAACAAACGACTTCTAATTATGTTAAACTTAATAACATGAGAAACATAAACACGGTTAAATACGCTATGTCCAGTAAACAGTTAACTGAGTTTCTACGTAATACAGCAAAACTATATTTGTGTGTAACCACCAGGTACCTGAAACAATCAGCAAAAACATTTCAGGAAGCAAAACTTTTCAAAAATATTGTTGTGCCACAGTTCTGTGTTTCTTTAATGCATTTTTTTATTCAACAGCTTTAATTCAAGCTGCCTATGCACTGTTGCTATGACTTTGTGAATTATTTGAATGCCCATTCTTCCAGAGGTACATTTTTTATGTAATGCTGATAAACAACAAAAAGCTAACGCTCCCTGTTGGCTACAACACTGAAAAGCAGCTCTTAAAAATGTTAAAAAGTATAAAAAAATAATGAATAAATCTTCTGCATAGAAGGATTGTTTTAGTTTGTTCCACTTAAGCTAGATATAGTAGCAATTCAGATCTCATGCCAAAATAAAGAGCAAGGAGACCAACCGTGCTAGCAGCTAAGCTTAGCATAGCATCTTGCTAGCTTGCTAATTGCTTAAGGTGTCCAGGGGAAACTCTGGTTCCGCATTAAGTTCATCAATGGCCACCGTTTCTGTGTAATACTGCCTGCGCTGACCCATAACCTGATGGTTTGAGATGAATACACAGCTATGAATATATTTAACACTTTAAATTGTAATGCTTTACCCCATACATGCCCTCAAGACAAAATGTTTGGGGAACCCCTGGGCTACAATTTTCATCAGATTGTTCACCAACAGATGAACAACAACTGAAGTGCCCAGTTGTGAGTTTGAAGATCTACCGCCCTGGATGCTATTATACCTAATAGCAGTGTGGTAGAGATGAATGAAATTAGTACTTTCACTTCCCTGGAAGATATAAGCTCAGTGTTGTTTTCCATATAATGAAGAAGTAAAGCCCATATAAACTTTTGCTTTTTTTTTGAAGGAGAAGCAAACATTCCACCCTCTTTTCTTTGGAATTATTTTTACATGACTTTATTTGATCCTCATCTGTTAAACATTGGGCCTGAGGTATGCGTTTCCTGAGGTGTGTGCTTTGAGGCCACGCAAGTAATATAACCTCATGGGTGTGGTTCAGTGAGTAAAAGCTGTGTTTATTCAAATACATTACAGCCACCACAGAGATCCCGGCTACTCACTGGGGACTGTGGTGGTATGAGAGTTTTGTGAAGCATTACACTTTAAAGTGCCCGATTGGGATTTACAGGGAAATGCTTTATGATTGTGTAATGTCTGGCAATGCTATAGATTCTTTGGAATAGTAAATGTAAATGCTCTTTGAGGAATGGCTAAAATTGGCTCCAGACCAGCAGGTGCTTCAGCATTTAACTCTGCTTTACTCAAGCTCTCTTCTCTTCTCTTCTCTTCTCTTCTCTTCTCTTCTCTTCTCTTCTCTTCTCTTCTCTTCTCTTCTCTTTCTTTGTCTTCTTTTCTCTTCTCTTTCTTTGTCTTCTCTTCTCTTCTCTTTCTTTGTCTTCTCTTCTCTCCTTTTCTCTTCTATTGTCTTAATTCCTTTTCTTTCTTTTCTTTTCTCTTCTCTTCTATTGTCTTCATTCCCTTTCTCTTCTCTTCTCTTTTTTACTCTTCTCTTCTGTTCTCATCTCATCTCATCTATACTCCTCTCAACTCTATTCTACTCTACTCTACTCCTCTCAATTCTACGCTACTCTACTCTTCTCCTCTCCTCTCAACTCCTCTATTCTACTCTTGTCCTCTCAACTCTACTCTGCTCTGCTCTGCTCTACTTTACTCTACTCTACTCCTCTCAACTCTACTCCTCTCAACTCTACTTCTCTCAACTCTATACTTCTCCTCTCAACTTTACTCTGTTCTACTCTTGTCTTCTCTTCTCCACACTTATTAACTTTTTGTCTTTCCCACAGTCGTCTCTGTCCATTTTTCCACTCTCCCACTCCTTCTTTTCTTTCTGCACCTGCTCAGTAAGATATGTTGTATTAATTGCTCTGAGGGTTGAGTTTATGACCCTCTGACAGGGCCAGTCTATGCTTACTGTGCGCAGAGGCTGAAAATTTAACCCACTTTCCACTGACCAGTGTCCAGCAGGAAGGATGAGAACCGTAAAAAAAAAAGCTTTGTGTTTTACAGACTTCACAATACACTCTGTTGCACCAGTGAAGAGGTGAAGCAAAAAAATCTGTGGCAAAATTGTTGTGGTAACTTCCATTGCTGGTGGTATTGTGTGGTGTTACCTTCCAGTGTTGGTGGTGTTGTATGTAGGTACTGCCAAGTGTTGGATGTATTGTGTGGTGGAATTTCTCAGCATTGGTTGCATTGTTTAATGGTATCTTCCAGTGTTGTTGGTATTGTTTGGTGATATCACTCAGTGTTGGTGGTATTGTGTGGTGGTATCACTCAGTGTTGGTGGTATTGTGTGGTGGTATCACTCAGTGTTGGTGGTATTGTATGTAGGTACTGCCAAGTGTTGGATGTATTGTGTGGTGGAATTTCTCAGCATTGGTTGCATTGTTTAATGGTA
>JBBIGC010174721.1:0-15168 GCA_037576955.1 Lepidarchus adonis
AGGTACCTATACTCCTCCACCCGCTCCACAGGCTCACCCTGGATGGTGGTAGTAATATCCTCTGCCAGCAGTCTCTGCCTGCTAGAGAACGTCACAGATACAGTGATCCTTGAAAATTTGTGAACCCTTTAGAATTCTCTATATTCCAACAGTCAAACCTGCCCCCGCTATCTTGCCAAACTCGCCTCTTGCCATAAATGGCTGCAGAACAGATTTCCCTCCATGTTATTGACCTCATTATCTGTTAAGCCACCAACCACGCATCTCGCCCTTACCACAACGTGCAGCGTCAAATGTATGCATTTCTCCATCTATAGCTCACCAACCTTGGGTTCGTGTTAGTGGTCAGTCATGCTAATTCTATACGTCACTGCTGCTGCTGCTGGTGGGTGGGCGACACTAACGTATGATGGACCAATCACTGATGCAGCCTCAGTATGGTTGGTATCTGGACCAATCAACACAGAAAACCCCGCTGTTTGCCTGACAGCTGGTTGGTTGGACCTGTCCACGCTCCGTCTCCACTAGTATGACCAGCTTCGATTCTGTGTTTGCGTAGAAGTTTGTGAATTAGACCCAAATTGTCTGGTACTAAAGTGTCTGACTGGCGAGCAAAAAAAAAGTGCTTTTACTGCTCAATTTCCTCAGCCTGTCACCAGGTGGCGACATTCTCTCAGCCAAAAGCTAAAATGGCGTAACGTCTCAACGTAAAAACGCTCGCATCTGGGGAAACATGTTGAGCTTCAAGAGCTGGAAATGTGGTTTTCGTTTGCTAGATCATGAAATGTGACTATTACTGATGCTGTTTTACATGAAAAACCAAACAGTTTGGAGCTGAACTAGGATTTAAACAATTTGCAGTACTCAAATGTTTGACTTGAAACAAGACTTTGTTTCAAGGCCACGGTGAAAGTGCAGTGGTTTTCACTTTTCAACCCGTTGCGACAGCTCAACACCTCTCACCAAATTTAATTTATTTCTCGCCCAACTTAAAAAACTACAGAAAATGCTCATTCATGTTTTAAAACTTTAAGATAAGTTGTCCCATGTTATTAGCAACAGTGTTACTGAATTTAAAGACCTGAAGTAGAAGCATCTAACCTGACGCCCTTGAAAGCTTTTGTAGCTCTATACCGGTAGTGACATTATACCGTAGTTGAGCAAAAACAATTAAAGTGATAACATTTGGAATTTACCAATATCTTGCCAAACAGCAAGAACTATGCTGCAGTATTTAAGCTCCATGCAACATCTGCAATATCTGAGATGAACGCGTGTCAAGCAAGCAACACAGGTCACAACTGACATTTACTGATCTGATTTGAAGAAAAGTAAGCCTAATATTTTTTGCATTTCAGTGTTGCTAATGTTATACTGAAGAAATTACATGTAGACATGATTGACAGCACTGTACTTTAGCACCATTTAAGCGATAGTACTTCGTTACCCATCACATGCATAGAGGTGTGTCATAGCAGAGTGACAGAGCAGTGCAGAGTCGTTTTCCTGCAGCAAAGAAACGGTTTTCTATTGCTTCTCTCATATTTTTATTTGTTGTATTCGCTGGAATATAACAACCAGACTGTGAGGTTATAGTTAATAAAGCTAAACATATGCTGCATTTAAACGAGATCAGCTCTACAACTGCTTTTATTTTAGAAAGAGTCTGCATATTTTGGTGAATCAACTAAGGCTAACTGCTAATCGATGTTAGTTCCGGCAAATAATTTGTTTACTTTCAGGTTCTAGTAGAAGGTGGAGGTAAGCAATGGCGATTTCCATTGTTCCTGGTCTTTGCTTTGTGTTGCTTTTTGAACTGTTCATTGTTGCATTAAACAGTACATTTAAATGAATCTAATAATTTGGGGATGCCGCCATTTTGTGCACTGAATTATAGTTTTAGTGAATGTGTTTTCATGTTTTTAGAGAGGACGTCCTATTTAAGCAAACTGCACCCAATACCAAGTTTGCAAAATCAATGTATAAGCTGTGGCCTATTGTTGGGCAAATATGGCACAACCTAGAGTGGGAAAGTGACTATTTGTCCCATTACATAAAATGAAATGTGGCCTCTGCATTTAACCTTGCTCAAGGGTTCCTCAGCAGTTCCTGGGCCAGGAATTGAACCTGTAACCCTCCGATCACAAGGGCAAATTCTTAACAATTTGGCCAGCACTGTGCACAGTAAAACTTCTTCCAATTTTCATACAAGTCCTTAAAGTAGATGAAGCTAATCTAATGGAACATACCATTCCATGATAACTGCAGCTAACTACAGCCAATTGATATAATTCAGAATTCAACTTTCCATTAATGATAGCATGAATGATGTCCTGGCCCAGATGCAGCAAAGCAGATCCAGCTAATGAAACTTCCATAAATATGTACTTCTTGATAAATTTAGGATATGATTTAGGTGATTTTGTATTTGGAAAATGTTAACACAGTCTCTCTGGGAAATGGAAAAAATCCACATTATTTTCAGCAAACATTGAAGCAAAAAAAAGAGATAAAAACATTATTATGACACCCTACATAGTCAGTACTTCATCTCCTCTGGCAGATTTCACAGCCTGTAAACACTTTTTAGAGCTAAAAGTCTTTCAGTTCTTGTACTTGGGATTTTCTCCCATTTTCCCTGCAAAAGGTTCTAGTTCTGTAATGTTCTTTGGTCGTCTTGCATGCACAGCTCTTTTAAGATCTACCCACAAATTTTCATTGATGTTGAAATCAGGAACTGTGATGGCCATTCCAATCCTTCAGCTTGCGTCTCTTGAGGTCGTCCATGGTGGATTTCGAGGTTTAGGATCATTGTCCTGTTGTAGAAGCTCATCCTCTTTTCAGCTTCAGTTTTTTACTGATGGTGTGATGTTTGCTTTCAGAATTTTCTGGTATTTAGTGGAATCCATTCTTCCCTCTACCTGTGCAATGTTTCCTGTGTCACTGGCTACAACACAACCCCAAAGCATGATAGAGCCACCCCCATGTTTAATGGTTGGCAAGATGTTCTTTTCACGAAATACTGCTCCTTTTTTCTCCAAACAAGCCTTTCCTGCTTGTGGACAAAGAATCTATTTTAACTTCATCAGTCCACAGCACTTGTTTCCAAAATGCATTAGGCTTCTGTAGATGTTCTGTTACATACTATTGACATTGGATTTTATGATGGAGATGCAGGTAAGGTTTTCTTCTGCTGACTTTTCCATTAAGGTCAGTGGAAAAGTGCACCATCACTCCTGAGTCTGCTAAATCTTCCTGCAGTTTTTTTTTTTATTTGTCTTTCCGACCAGCATATGAGCAGTTCTTTCTGAGAGTTTTCTTGGTCTTCCAGATTTCATCTTGACCTCCACAGTTCCCCTGAACTGCCAATGCTTTCCTATCTTCTTGTAGCCTTCTCTTGCATTGTGGGCATCAATAACTTTCATTTTTAGAGTCTTGCACAGCTGCTTAGAGGAACCCATGGTTGTTGAGTGTCCACAAGTGTGTGCACAAGGTTTGAAGAGTCAGAGTATTTATAACTTTGAAACTGGCACCAGTTTACATTTACTAATGACAACAGTTGGCATGTATCAGATCTAATGAGCTGATTAAAGTCTGAAACCTTGTAAAAAGAATCTGAGACTTTGGAAGTGTTAGGGTGCCCAAACATTTTCACAGTGTCACAATAATGTTTTTATTTATTTAGTTTTTCACTTTATGGCATAGAAAGTAACTAAGCATCAATGTTTGCTCAAATACTGTGTATTTTTCCACGTCCTAGAGAGACTGCGTTGTGTATATAATTACATGAGGCCTATAACCATCCACATCTGCATTTACCAACAGCTCCTAGGTTAGTGTCAGCAAATGTTTTTTTAAACATTATGCTCACTGATTGCTAGAAACACACAAACACACACACACATACACACACGCACACACACAAAAACAGACACTGAGTCCCATTAACTGAGGCATGCAGTGACCCAGGTGGAAGGAGTCTGAGGGTCTGCTGATCATTTCCCACATCCTTAACAAATGCCCAGGTCCTTAGCAAAGACCCTGCGGTGCAGCAGGGGCCACTGAAGCCTGCCACATGCCACGGATTCAACAGAGTGAGCGAGGAACGCAGAAAACGTCATTTCCGCATTCTCCCTCAGTATTCAGGCCCATGCCCCATCATTACTGCTTTAGCCTGAGTGCCATCACCATGTGCTATAAACCTTATTTACCTAAAGACCGTTAACTCTGATTTATTAGACTGAGCCATCAAAGGCTTTACTGCGCTGTGTTCAGAGAAACAGTTACTGAATACACTGTGAATTCAGCTCTATTGTTACTCTTCTCTTTTGTTAAGTCTTTATGGCCACAACTAATCAGGCCCTGCAAAGATGAGGACAGGCCAGAGTTAAAAACACTGATAGATTTATATTAAGCTCTTTAACAGATGCTAACAGTGATTAGAGTCAACTGAAAATGCTGATTCCAATTTCTAATTAAAAAAGGCATGAAGTTAATGGTGGTATTTGTTTTGGATAACAATTAATGCTCTCTAATCCAACTGAAAGCCAATGTAAAATAAAGAGGCTCTTTCTCCCATTAAAATGGTTACATCGCTGGCTACCTTTTTTTTAAATTTTACATTTTAGAACCTTATTCTTTTCTTCTATTTATTTTTATATTATCATTGGCTTACTGCCATACTACTTGCACTGCTGTAAACATAATTTCATTCTTTTGTACACTGTCGGTGAACAATTATGAATGACAATAAAGCCTAGTCTAAATCTAAGTCTATTAGATTTGGAAACTTCATTGTTTGGAAACTTCATTATGGCTCCCAAGCGTAAGGCAGATTCTACAGTCAGGAACTGTTTCACTTCATTACTGCTGTGGATGTGATCCATGTGTTTGTTTTACTCACAATCTCACTACGACTCCCAAAAAACAACTCTCTTTCCACCTCTTTTCCACCCATATTACCCACCTGTTTTCCAGCACCAGACACTACATAGACAACAATGCATTGTTCCCCATGAAACACGCCACATCTCACAACAAAGAGACTTGTGTTAGCTATTTATGTGCTACTCGTTGATGTTTAATAAATTTATAGCATCATTACATGCATGAGTTTCGACCACTGAAGTAACTCAAGGACCTCCTGTAGCCCCCTGAGAGGACACACGCAAAACATTCAGGGGCCACAATCTCAGCATAGCATCACCTAACTGACCAGGAAAGCCTCAATAGTGGCCAGCTTGACGAGTCTCATAGCTGCAGTGTAGTGTAGCTAAGACAACCAGTCCAGGATGCTCTCTAGCTGCTGTGCCGTGTTGCTCAGGTGGCCTGTCCAGGAATCCGTCTGGCTGTAATATAACATCACTCATGTCATGGGCCCAGAAAGCTTCAAAGCTAGAATGTAGCATCAGGTGATCGGGCCAAAAAGTGACTGAAAGCGTCACTCAGACGGCTCTTTAATTGTGCCTAATTGACCCCCAGTGAGTAGTCTTGCTAGCTGAGCAGCATGCCTAAAATCACCACTTAACCAAGATTCACTGTAGCGCATTACTTCTTTTGGATTATTGCTGTAATACAAAAACCCATGTCTGCAGTCCCTACACTGTTACTTCCCTATTTCTCTTCTACAGTCACTGGCTTTCTGAACTGCTGGGCAAAGTGTTTAACTAAATTCATTTTTTTCTTTAATTTATTTTAGGTTTTGATCCTAACATTGCTGAAATGCTTTGTCACCACTACAGCCTCCAGGCCACACTACTGTACTTTGGTAAGTGTTAATAAGAATAGCATGGTCCATTCTCTACATGATCATAATCACTCCCAGTTAAATGTAACTTTACATAAAATCTGATATCTCACCCCAGTTCAAAGATTTAAACATTTCAATGCTGATCCATAAGATCTAAAATGCACAGTTTTTTAAGGCAAAGATGTTTATTTTCTAGTATTTTGCTTCATTTAAGTAGTGATTTAATATTTGTTGTTTCAAGTCTAATGTTGGTAATGATTAAGTCACATATTTAGTATTAGTTTTAATATTTGCATGTTTGTATGGTTCTCTGAACTGTAGATATATCATTTACAACAATAGAACATTGCCCATTTTACCTACACATCTATTATAAGCTTCTTGGTTCCTCTATGACATTATCCCAAAGAACCTGCTTGTGTATAAGAACCCATTTGCCACTCACAATCCATATTTCTGTATTCAGAGTAAAGTGGCCTCTTGTAATCTCTTCCAACAAGCTGTTAGGTCAGAGGAAGACGTATGTTCTCTGGTATCTGCATGGGTGTTACAAAATGATGTGTTGCATTATAGCACGCCATCTTTCTCTACATCAATGAGATTTTTTGTGGTAGCGCTATTATAAAACAAGTAAAGAATTTATTTTAAAAATTGCAAATACACTCAAAACGCACTCTCTTTATCCAACTGGTCACAACCAGAAAGACATAAATATTTTCACTTTTGTAAAAAAAAAATCATTCTTGTTAGAGTGGTCAAAGTCAACATATTAATGTGTCAAAAGAGATAAATAAATGCCAATGTTGTTTTTTTACATTTTTAATGCATTTTACAAGGTTCTGTTTCTTAATGATCCAGCTGCTTGCATGCTGTACGTTATTATGACCGAGTTTGTGGGACACCTGTGGAAAAACATGGATTCCTTAAAAAGTCTTTTAAAGTTTTAGACCTTAAAATGCCTTTAATCATCTTAAACGTGATTTGGACGGGTTTGGAGTGGCCTATAAAGTTAACCAAACCATCACAGAACAAGTGCAAACCTGCTCAGAATTCAGAGTTCATGCCCAGACAATGTGGCACAATGAGGCGTGTGGACTAACATGGTGTCTCATTAAAAAAAAAAACTTTTGAAGCAAGAAGTTAAAATAGTTTCTGTATAATTTTTATCTAAGGTGAGTAAGTAAAAGTTCAATGACCTATGGCTGGAGAAAAGCATATTTAGTACTTGGTTGAAACCTGTAGAAAATGAGGAATCCGCCTCACCACATGCAAGAACAGCTTGAATTGAAAACGTATGGCTATAAAGGCAGTAAAGTTTTACAGGAAGACAGAATCACCACTATAAAAAGCACTAGCAAACACGTGCTAGCATTCAGTATTGTCCCGAATCAGCCTCTTGTGTACACACAATTCTGTATAGTCATGTTCAGTTTGAATATGAATAAATCAGTTTAATTTGCAAGTAATTCTGTGAGTCCCATTATCCTTCATATACTCTATACAAGAAATACTCTATATCTTAATCTTCATTAATTATGGCCATAACAATTGAACTGGTTGGAACTCTGAATAGTCAACAAGCAACAAACTAACAAAAGTAACAGCAACAGGGAAAACTGCAGTTCCCCCAAGAACCTCTATTGTAATAACAATCTATGTGCTTTATGAAGGAAGAACGCACGGGTAAAAAATGCATTGCTTTTAAGATATTTTATGGTTAGGGTAGTAATGCTGTATATATTGTGATTACCTAGACAAAACAATATGATTAACAATTAATAATTAAGCATATTTATAGTTCATCAACCCTGTTTTTAATTTTTCTTATTTTACATTCTTTATGAAATACTAGCACAATGACAAATGTGAGTTTTTGAAAGATATGATGAAGTGAAATGTGAGTTTTCTACCAACTATGACAGTATTTATGTTCCTCTTGTCAAACTATAAAATACACATTTACTGCCCATTTAATGTAGCATATAAGGATTCATATAAATTTCTCATTTTATATATGTTAAACTCAGCAACTAATGCCGTATTACTTTCTCTTGAGTAGGGTGTTTTGCAAACTTCATAATAGTGCATCACAAAACATGCTCTTCAAGAACAAGAAGAACAAAAGAACAAGAAAAAAACTAGTGTTTCAATGAGCAGATGAAAGGTGTAACTAGCGTGGATTCTACACCCACCTTCATCCACACATCTGCTGGTAGCATCCAGTCACAAGAAGGTGATATCACGTGTTTAACATATAGCAGCTGCTGGTAATGTACTAAATAACGAGTTATCACTACTGAAATATAAGGCAGGCTGAGGTGCTTGACCCCTCAGGACCAAGACCCAGATTAAACAGTATGGTTTCACATTTCAGAGCGCCAAGAGAAGACCCTGACCAAGGCTCTTTATATATGTGCTGGCTAATTACTAATCACTAATCACTAATCTCATGAGAAGTTTCATCAAATTCAACTCAATATCTCCTCTGCAACTTTCAGATTAGACATGGACTGAAAGATAAGAATTTGCACCTTTTTCAGATTTTCTATGCTTGTCTCAAAGAGCTACGAGTGAGAAGTGAATAGAAAGTCCATACTTTTGTTACCTCTTGGAACAACTGCAAGTTCTTCAGGATGACACCCATAAACCAGGTGTTTCAAGGGACAACATTAAACAGTACAGATCTGTGCGCTTCCAGGCCTGAGTTTGAGACCCACTTCGGTGAAGATTTTCCATTCTTTCTCCTGCATCTGAAGTGCCCCATCTCTTGGAACGTCTCCTGCTCTAATGCAGGCATTCCTTTAGGGAACTGCGGTATTTGGGCTTTGGCTGGGGCTCAGTGCTCTTCCCGTGCCTTCAACTGGGCGATCTGTTTGGTATTAACATGCTGGCATGGCCTCCTCTTCCTCCAGGTCCCGAGAGGAAGATTTCTCAACGTGCCTTCCCGTCCTCCTCAAATTACCGCAGGCAACAAGGAAGCGTCATGCCAACCCTAATTTACCGCTACACCAACAACCAACCACCCCCAACCAAAGCATCTTGAGTGCAGTCAAGGTTGAATTCTCCACAGGAAACCACAACAATGGCAAGTTGTAGATACTTTCACTGATTTGTGTGGTTTTTATGCTTATGTTCTTATGTATTTCTTATGGTTCTTATGGTTTCTGTTGAACTAGCTGTGATTACAGATTGGGAAATGGTCTAAATTCTGCGGCAAGAATGATCAAAGCGCTCGTAATTGAAAAAAGTCTCAGACTCCGGGCTCTTTGGAATGAAATTTTGACTTTTGAATAATGTTTTTAAATAATAATTTAATAATTAGTAATGTCATCAGTGAGCCTTGGGTTCCCATGACCCTGTTGCTGATTTATCAGTCGTCCTTTCTTGGATCACTTTTAGTAGGTACAAGGTACTAGCCATCACAATAAGGCCCTTATCAACATGGCTCAGGTCCTTACACTCGTCCGTTTGTTCTACTACTTCCAGAACAACTTTTAGAGATAACTGTTCACTAGCTTGGTGTTATGAAATAACTAGCCAGTCATGCTAACAGGTGTCTTTCTGTGTGTAGTGTACAAACTCTCCCTGTCGGTTTCCACCAGGTGCTCTGGTTTCCTCCCACAGTCCAAAGGCTTATGGTTCAAGTTGACTGTCTGAAATGTCCATGGTGTACCCTGCCATGGCCTGTGGTCAGCAGGGATTGGTTGCAGCTTCCCTGTGACCAAAAAAGGATAACGTATTTGGGAAACGGATGGATGGATGGATTTCATACACTGTTTTCCTCTTCTATGACATTATGGGCTGTTTTTTTCATTCCCATTAAGGCAAATTGATATCACTAGACTTAAGAACATGTTGTGGGCTAACCATCAGCACTTTGATTTAGTCCAGGAGTAAACTGTTTTTTGTCTGTCATTGAGTGTAATGGAAACTGTTCCTCTGGATATTTTGGTAACTCCAGGTTCACTAAGATGTATAGTGTGTTAGCTACCAATTGTGGTTCATTGCTGTGTTGTAAGAGAACATTCCACTATGCGTTTGAGCACCACCACAAAATAGCAGACTTTCAGAACAGTGAGTACTGAAAATGACATAGTTTTGGATATACAGCTTAGTTTTTTCCCCATAGAACCTTTGAGGATGATGTTCTGTGGCCAGAACATTATTCATTTTTTTTATTATTCATTTAGGGGCTAAAGGGAAACAACAAAAGAAAAAGAAAGGCCTAGAGAATCATTTTCATGATCTACACCAACACTACTCAGCTAGTTGTTCTCGCGAGTACGTAGTGCCACTGTATGGGTGATTAAAAGGTTCGTCGTCTTACTGTGACTAAGGTTCATAATGCAGGTGTTACTGTATTTGTTTTTCTTGTAATGAGGTCATGTCAGCTTAATGTGCCATGATGATTACATGTGTTTCCACTTGTTTTCAATGAGAAAACCAATTTGTTTCTGTTGAGGGGGTTTAGTATTGCACTTTATTATGTACTGTGAGTATAGGATGGCATGTATGATGGAAAAAGAGAGAAAGGATAAAATTATCTGATATATGTATGCTTGTTTATGCCCCTTTCCCCCACTTTACTGGTTCAAGCCTTTGATGCCACGTTATAGGCTCCATTTGATATCAGATATCTCACCCAAATTGTACACACAAAAGTACACAAACAGTTCAACTCCTAATAATAAATATCTTCATGTCAAGGTCACTGCTTATTATGTATATATATGCATGTTTGTGTGTGTGTGTGTGTGTGTGTGTGTTCAAGTCTCTTGTATTTAGGCCAAAACTAAGCTTCATTTTTACCCAGACCCACATATTTAAGAGTTTGTGTGGAAGCCAATTGGAGACAAATACCTACTGTTTGCTGAGCAATGCCTAATGGGGTTTATAGCAGGAGAGACTAGCAAGCCTTCCTAACAGAACATGTAGAGAAGTCAGCTATAAGCTGCTCCAATCTGTTGCATGAACAAGCTAACAAGCAGTATAAAAAAACGTAATGCTTTTTAGTGGCTTGTGTTGTCATTAGGCTATTTGCGGTAAGTGGTTTTGTCCCTAATGATCATAATACAGATGGCGTAGATTCAGTAAGACCACTAATTAGTGAAGTGTTATGAGCTTGTATTCAGTAAATTGAGACCAAACAGCCAAGCAAAGCATTGCATGGCATCTCTTGTTTATATATGACCCAGCAGAAGAGCACACAAGCTTTTGGATAATGCCTGGCACCAGTGCCTTGGACACAGTCAATGTTTTCACAGCCATTTGTATTTCAGGATTAGGAACAGCAGGGTGTTATAGAAACAGAGGTTTTAGACTCAACTTGGACTAGGGAATTTAGAAGACTCAACTTGGACTTGCCACCCAGAGATGCAAGGTTCTACTTGAATTCACACCCCAAAAACCTGAAATTCAGTGCATCCCAGAGACTTCAGACTCAAACTCTCATCCTAAGACTTGAGACTCAGACTCACACCCTTGATTCTCTAGACTCAGACTCACACTAGAGACTCTAGACTCAGACTCAGAGGTAAACACAATAAACTTGAGACTCAAGCTCCTATCCCAGAGATTCAAACACCAAAGATTCAAGACTCAGACTCACACCACAGATAATTGAGATACAGGCTTGCTACTCTAAATTTGCATATCAGAGAGTCAGACCCAGACTCTTTCAGACTCATAGACACAAGTTGCATATTCACACCTTAGACATCTGAGACTCAGACTCACACCCCATACATTTCAAGACTCTAACTCACACCCTAGAGATTCAAGACTCAGACTCCCACCTCAGAGATTCAAGACTCAAACTCACACCCTAAAGATTCAAGACTCAGACTCCCACCTCAGAGATTCAAGACTCAAACTCACACCCTAAAGATTCAAGACTCAGACTCACACCCCAGAGATTCAAGACTCAGACTCACTCCCTATAGATTCAAGACTCAGACTCACACCCCAGAGATTCAAGACTCAGACTCACACCCCAGAGATTCAAGACTTAGACTCACACCCTAGAGATTTAAGACTCAGACTCACTCCCTAGAGATTCAAGACTCAGACTCACACCCTAGAGATTTAAGACTCTGACTCACTCCCTAAAGATTTAAGATATACTACATTCTCTAGTATCACACTCTCACACCAGAGACTTAGACTCACACCTTAGAGACTTGAGTCTCAGACTCACACTCTAGACCAGGGGTCACCAAACTTTTTGAAACTGAGAGCTACTTTACGAGTACTGAGCCGTACGAAGGATGACCAGTTAGATACACTTCTTAAATAACAAATGTATTTATTATTAGTTATATATTATTATTAATGTTATATAACATAATGTTAAGTTATATATTGATAAGTTAAAAATGATATATATATATATTATATATAATATATATATATTATTATTAATGATTCATGATATTCATGTGAAGACACTGATCATTTTAGCAATTTTTATCAACAATGGGAAACAGATAATATCAATATTTTACACTTTATTTAAATTAATGCTGGTAAACTAGAATAAAACAGGATTTACCTAAACTTATCTAAACTTCATGTATAGTAATCACATTTTAAATGCTTTTTTAAATATTGTCATTTTCAAATCTATATAAATGCCAATGTGATTAAAGAAGAATAGCAATAGGATTAAAAAAAAAACATTTTAGATGCTGCTCACCGGTGAGTTTTTGGAACAGGTCACTGGGCACCGTGTTGGTGAACCCTGCTCTAGAGAATCAGACACAAGAAACCTGAGACTCAGATTCATACACCAGAGACTTGAGACTCAGACTCAAACTCAAACCCTAAAGCCTGAGATTTGAGACACTGACTCATACAACCTAGATTCTCAGACTTAGACTTAATTTCCAGAGACTCAAAACTCACTCACAGACTCAGACTTGGACCTTAGAGACTTCAGACACAGATTCACACACCAGAGACTCAAGTCTCAGACTCACACTCTGAAAACCTGAGACTCGAACTCACTCCAGAGACTCGAGACACCGACTCACACACCAGAGACTTGAAACAAGCCCCCTTGAGATTCCAGATTTGACATTGACGTGTGTGAGGTGTGTGTCTGTGTCTGTGTGTGTGTGTGTGTGTGTGTGTGTGTGTGTTTGTGTCTGTGTGTGTGTGTGTGTGTGTGTGTGTGTGTGTGTGTGTCTCTGTCAGGCTGTGTCCATATAATGGCTGGTTGTGTCCAGAATTGTCCCTTCTATTGAGAATGAGGCCAATACACAGTAAGCAGTGAGTATGCATCCCCTTCCTTTGGCCGCCCCCTCCTCCACTTGTCTAGACACCTAGGGGTTTGGGCAAATTGGTTTCATTGGCAGTTTGCCTCTGAACCACACAAAAACATGTCCACACACAAATGCACATAGTTGTCCATTTGCCCCAGATTCCACACTCAAAATACAGGGTATTAACATTACCCACATACAATACATACACTAGTCCTTAGACACACACACACACACACACACACTCATGTACCACCTGCCTGGGGCCTATAAATCCTATAAGTACTGTAGGAAGCTGGAGTTTGCCTTTTGTTTGAGTGAGTAGTGCCCTGTAATAATGCACTATGTTATTTTAACCAGTCAAGCGCCAACGGACCTTATTTATGGGGGTCCAGAGTTCAGTGGAATGTACACCAGCAGCCTAGGAAAGACATCTAAAGACACACACACACACACACACAAGTTATACTCCACCACAGTCACGAGGATCTGGGCCAGGATTTAGGTGTTATGGTGTGTGGCGTATTGTTGAAGCCACAATGTAATTTCAGTCTTAGTCAACAAAGCAACCAGAGATTTGCACTCGTTTGAACAGGCACAAAAGCATGAATGAATCAGACAACAAGAGCATACAGATGGCATCCATTCATTCAGGAAAGAATAACTAATATTGTATCACTGCTGTCAGCAGAAAATATCAAAACATCCATTTTGTATTGTATTTTGTCTTGTTTATGTCATGTCCGCACCAGCACTGATCAATGCTTTCAATCGCACTTTAAAGACCAAGTTACACTAATGTACCGACTTGTCTTGACTCAACTCTACTCTCCTTTATCGTTGGTCCATTAGATAAACCTGCTACTCTTTTGTAGTTGGGAGTAAGTCACACATGGTCGTAAGTTTCAAGTCTTGACCTTCAAGTCTCAAGCTAGTGTCTGAGATTCAAGTCAAGTCATTAAGAAGGTCAAAGAAGCCGCAAGTCAGGTCACATGAAATTCTGATGATTGACCTCTGTTTCCATATTTACATCAGTTAAAGGCAGCTGTCGTGAAAACTTTAGTTTTTTTTCCCCAACTTGTCTGGTCAAAGCCGAATACAGCGGAATAGTGTTAACAACATTAAATAAGTGTACACCAATCATCCACAACATTAACACCACTGTCAGATGGAGTGAGTAACATTAACTACCTAGTTATTTCATCACAGCGGCACCTGATATATTAGGCAGCAAGTAAACAGTCAGTTTTTAAAGCTGAAGTGCTGGAAGCTTGAGCCTGTCTGATCCAATCCCAAAGAGGAGCCTATTATGTTATTGCTATTATTGATGTGTAAATGATCTCTTGGTCCAACCAGGCCCTTTGACACTTGGTCATCATTGGTCTTGTTGCTTTGACATTGTGTGCTTGATAATTTGCACACAATGATAAGGTTTGTTTTATAATGTTGCCCAGTAAACAGCATGCCTTTCATCACTGCATGCTCTGCACTGGATTGAACTGCGTCCGCCATGTTTCTTGTGCTTTAGAAATGGATTCAATGTGGAATAACAGGTTTTGTTCATTGATAAAGTGCACAATAAGGCAAAATGTGTCCTAAACCACTCCCACAAGTCTGCTCCACCTTAACGAACAGCTGGATTGGGTTTGAGCAGGTTGAGAGGTGTTTTGGTTGATGTATTGACTTGTTGGCTCATGGCTCTGAAATCTGAAGGTTAAAGATGGAGAGCTGGCTGATGGGTGCGTAGTGGAAAACTGTGTAAATCTGTGTTTTTTGTTGAACTAAAGTGTCCCAACAAGTTAGACAGACCTGGTGAGTGTTTTGTGAGCTTCTCTGTAAGTGTGTTTAGTGGCATGAATACTGGCAACCACAGTCATCCACATAATTTTTAAAACACATTTATTCCTTTATGTATATATTATATATATATATAACAGCTAGATTTAGCCATTTTACACTATTGTGGTTTTATGTATTATGGAATATTTCCTTAATATTAAGGTACCAGCTGATGTTTTCATATTATGTAAAATATGGAGAAAATGGAGATGTATTGCTTTGTTTGTTTTCCCACAGCGACATGTATGTGCGCACACACACACACACACACACACACACACACACACACACACACACACACACACACACACACACACA
>JBBIGC010174731.1:0-15166 GCA_037576955.1 Lepidarchus adonis
TATATATAAAATTATTATTATTATTATTATTTTTTTTTAATTGTTATTATTATTGTCATTTGTATATTTTTCCAGATCCAGTAGCGTTCAGGGAGCAGGAACTCTTCCCTGATTGCAACAGAGGGTTGTGTCCACTGTTTGAATGGTTGAGGTCCTTCATTATCTTCCAGGCTTCGGTCCAGTTCTGCTTGCTGTAAATAGACTACAGGTCAGGGAGATTAGTTTGGATGGTGCACACAGCTGCCTCTGCCGTGCCTGACTATCCTGGTTAGTGCTTTTTCCAAACCAGGCTGTGATGCTTCCTGTCAGGCTGCTCTCAGTGGGGCAGGTGTAAATGTTTCTTAGAGCCATATAGGGCAGTTCTTACCCGGGTGTTAATGTGATGGATTCTGCGTAATGTGGAGATAAATGACCACTCTCTGCTGTAGAGCACCGCTGACTGCTCACTGCTAATATCCACCAGGTGGCAGTTGCTCTGGCACTGGTTTTCCAGGCTTTTGGGGCCCAGTGCTGAGGGTGAAGGAGTTGATGAAAGAGACCATTTCTGACCACCACCAATTACACAATTGCATCCACACGTGAGAGCAGAGTGGCGGGACGATACCTCAGTGGTTCCTGGGCCAGGACTTGAAATTGCCACCTTCCACATCCAAGGGAAATGTCCTACTCACTAGGCAAACACTGCCCCCAATAGGCCACTGCCCGAGGTACTGTATGTTCTCCAGTTTGAGTGCTTGTAGTCTGGCTGTCAGAGTCAGGGATCCGCAGACAGAGGTCCTCCAACTGGGGGTGAGTTTAGAGGGAATTATAGCGTTAAATACAGAGCCATAGTCAACACGCCACAATTTAACATAATTTCCCTCCCTGCTGTCCAGATGGGTCAGGGCTTTGTGCTGTAGTTGAGTGATGGCATCATCTGCCGGGTGACCTGGGTCCAGGGTGTCAGGTGGTTTCATCACTGACCTACAAACGATCATCGTCAGATTGGACTTGATGGCCGTTTTAACTGCAGCTGCAGTTCACTTAAAACCTTAAAATATCTACAGAAGAATAAGAGGAATTTTGGAATTCTGTTCTATCTAATATTAAACAAATTCTCAGAGCTATTATTTAACAAAACTATAATAATATTAACAACCATATAATAACAACAACAATAATAATAATAATAATAACAGTCATTATTATTATTATTATTATTATTATTATTATTATTATATACATTCTTTTTATTGTTGTGTTGTATTTTTGTAGTCAGTTATCTGTAACAGTTGGATATATTATTATATGGAACATATATTTACTATTTTAATTTAATAATAATAATAACCATTTCTAAAATTATATAGTTATTTAATGCTATAGTTGCTCTTCTGTGGGTCTCGCCTTCAGTCGCACATTCGTCATTAATCATTGATTAATTTATTAATCTTTGTGCCTTTATAAATGTTTGTAGAGGTTTGTTAGCTGTCGCTGTATTTTGACACGGTAACTTTAATGCATGACTTCAGGAGAAGCACTAATTATGTTTATGCTAATGAGGCTGTGATCATTTCCATAGTTTATACTTTACAAATAAATGTAAAATCAGCTTGATAACAGTAAAACATTCATGTTAAACTTGTTATTAGGTCTGATAGACTGAAGCACTTAGATGCAGTATGGGGTGGTGCTGCCATCTTGTGGTGCTAAACAGGAGTTACCTACATTACCTGCAGCACTCAAAATTCTCTTTAACATTTTATCTGTAGTCTCATGCACACGCTCATGGTATTTCCAGAAAAGATAGAAAAAACAAAAGATGTATTCTTGTGAAGAAAAAATGGGCAAATTTCTCAAGTGGCAACAGTCTCAAGTGATTAAACTCTAATTAAAATGAACACTGTTGTAAGCCATTGGTAAACACACCCCGCCACAATTCTAAATGTGCTTAAATTGACAAAATACACTTCAGTTGATCGGTTTAAACATTGGAAATATTTTTGTTAAACTTTTGAGCTTTTCTGGAAATGGGGTTTATAGATAAAACTTACATGTTGAAGATAATTCACCAGATTTATCATGTCGTCGTTGTCAGTGTCTTGTTCTACTCAATTATCGGAATAATTCAGGCCTGCTCTGCCGTGTAGGTACCGAATCAAGCTCCAAGCCAGTGGTTCTTTCAGAGCAGTGGTAACATCTCTGTGAGTAAGAAGCCGTGTCAGAGTTCTTATTAAAGTTCTGTCACAGGAGCTGAATGAGAAAGTGATGATACGGTTTGTTAGTTAGTTAGTTAGTTAGTTAGTAACAAAAAAAGCTACTTTTTGTCTGTAGGATAATTTCCTCTTACCGCTAGCAGGCCCATTGATGTGGTTGGTCATCATCCCAAATGGGAACTGACCAGCTTCTGCAACGAGCTCAACAAAAATGCATAAAAGGTAAAGGTGCCTCTGCAAAACGTCAAAACGTAAACAAGGCATCTCAGTCTGTGTGAGTGCGTTTGTCTAATGTGTCTGGTGTTAAGTGGCAGATTTCTTCACACCCCATTGACATGTTTGTGCTACAGCGACGTGTCAGTGACCTCAGTCACTTTTCTCCTGACTCCCGCATTACTCACTGAGACTCTTTCACTGTTTGCATCAGAACACTCTTCCAAACTCCCACGAGAATAAACATCTGTCCCATGGATTGCAGTGGCCCGTCTTTTCAGGATATGACCACTCGCCCGAAGTGCCCCATTGCTGAGGAAGTCCTTTGTGTGTTGACCGCTACAGACGGAATATGTTTTCCTTTCCTAAAGACTCAGTTTTCCAGGCAGCATTAATCACCATCCACTATATAGATAAACCCAATGTTGAGAACCAACCATATTCACAAACACTGTACTGTTCACTGTGTTAATTTTATTTTGTATTGATTCTAATGTTAGTTATCTGAAAAAAGCACTTACTGCCTCTAAACAACCCTTACATACACAGTGGAGAAAATAATGATTTGACCTCTTGCTGATTTTGTAAATTTGCCCACTGACAAAGAAATGAACAGTCCATCATTTTAATGGTAGGTTTAATCCACCATGGACAAGACCAAAGAGCTGTCTAAGGATGTCAGGGACAATATTGTAATCCTGCACAAGGCTGGAATGGGGTATAAAACCATAAGCAAGAAGCTGAGTGAGAAGGAGACAACTGTTGGTGCAATTGTTAGAAAATGGAAGAAACACAAAATGACCATCAATCAACCTCAGTCTGGGGCTTCACGAAAGATCTCACCTCGTAGAGTAAGGATGATCATGAGAAAGGTGAGCAATCAACCTAGAACTACTTGGGAGGAGCTTGTCAATGAGCTGGGTCCACAGTCACCAAGAAAACCATTGGTAACACACTATGCTGTAAAGGATTAAAATCCTGCACTGCTAAGAAAGTCCCCATGCTCAAGATGGCCCATCTGAAGTTTGCCAATGAACACCTGAATGATTTAGGGAGTGCTTGGGAGAAGGTTCTGTGGTCAGAAGAGACCAAAATCGAGCTCTGGCCCATGCTGTGGTGTGGCGCAAACATGTGCCTGTGTTTACGTTCCCCTTGCACTTGGGCCCCGTCATTCTGTTTCATGTCAGTGTGGAGATGCAGGAGGTGGGGGTTTTGCCACAAAGTACTAAGTCTTGTTTTGCTATGCTAATACTTATTTCACTCAATGAAATGCAAATCAATTTATTAATTTTATATAATGTGATTTTTTGGATTTTCTTTTTGATATTTTATCTCTCACTGTTAAATAAATCTACCATTAAAATGATAGACTGTTCATTTCTTTGTCAGTGGGCAAACTGTTTCCTCCACTGTACATTTCTGAGGGTACTCAGACTTTTGCACAGTACTGTATGTGCTGCAAAAGAAATGAGCACAAGAGAGAAATGGGGCATGAGGGGAACAAAACTCTCTGCTCTAGCTTCAAGTGCAAAGCAAACCTGACTTGACAACAAATATGGGGAGGCCCCTGGGTTCCTGCTCAAACAGAGGGGACTGTAACAAGCCCTCTGTAGAGGTGAGACTAGTTTCTAACCTTCAACCGAGGTTAGAGTGATAATAAAACCTGCACACGGTAGTGACGACCACATGTAAAAGGAATGAACATCCCAAGAAAGAAAGACTTGTTGAGGAAAAGCACAAAAAATGGGGCTCAAAGCACAAGCCTGAGCAGGACCCTGATTGGATATCAATCAAAAATTACAGATGTGGAAAGTAAATATGGGCCTGGTGGTGTTGACACGTTTTGAAGAATTGCCCTCATTATTTTGCACTTTTTGTTTCTGTAATTTTATTTTTTAATTCTATACCTTTCGAGAAGGTCTTTGAGCCTTGGCTGAGCATTTTGTCTTCAGTATAGGATAGGCAGGTTTAGTGGGAATAGGTAAAAAAACTTATTTCCCCCACCAACATGCAGTCGAACCGCCAAAGATTTAAATGCAGACAGATCTCAGAGTTGCATTTTGATGGAAGATTACAAAGAAAATTATTTTTTGTCTTTTGAATGTGCTGGCTCATGCTTAACACACACATGGACATTAACTAATCTAAAAAATACTGAGATTCAAAAGTATACTCATTACATTATTATCTGGGAACATTTTCTTGGAAATAGTTTGTACAGCTTAGATGCTGAGGTGGGCACGGAACAGTAGAGTCTTGAGGGGCTTCTTGAATGAGGAGAGAGACTGTAGCTGGGCAGCTCTGGATTGGTGTTTGATTCCATTTGGGGATGGAATTTTCCATCACTGTTCGCTGGCTGATCTGAGTGATCTGGTGGGTGTGTAGGTCTAGATCAGTGTTCCCAAGTAGCTGGAAGCAGATCCATTGATGATCCTGTAGGCGAGCATCAAGGACTAGCCGAGCATCGCGGGTTTGAAGCCTTTGTGGTTGCAGGTAGAGCGGCCAGCAGTGAGTTGCAGTAGTCCAGAAGGGAGAGCACCGGTGCCTGGACCAGGCGTATTCTGGAAGGTATGGCCTGATCTTGTGGATGTTGTAGAGATTGAATCTGCGTGATGTTGCAATGTGGTCCTTGAAGGTTAGTTGGTTGTGCTAAGAGTAGGGAAAACCCTACAAACTACTGTTTTTTGAACTACCATTGGCTCAACATGCTTGGAGGAGAACACTAAATGCCAATTCTGCTATATCACTTGATGGACACCTAGTGCTGAATGATGGAGGAGGGGGAGATGGAGGGCCACCCACCCAAAGAGTGATGGGCTAATTATGCTGCATTGGACTCCCAGTCATTGAGGGCTGTGGCATCGCAGGTGATTGTACGTAGGACCAATGACCAAAGGTGCACCACTCACCATCAGTGGGGGCAATTGTTGTAATGCATGCTGGGTATTAGAAGAAGAGCATAATCAAGAGAAATCACAAAAAGAACACAAATTTGGGAATCACTGCTGAGGCTGGGGGATGCAATACAGTAATCCAGAAGACTGCGTGAGATTAAACACATTATTATTGATAGTTTTTGTCTTGTAGTCCTTCTGTGAACAAGAGGCACCAGACTGCTTTCCTCACCTTCTGCACAACCACAGCAATGTAAAAGAACCAGTTTAAACCGACATGGAACAATATAATTGCACGTTAGTTGTGAAGCCTATTAGAAAAGAAACGAATGAAAAACAGAGTGCTTCATCATTCCAGGTGTATTAGTCATTCCCATTCTTTTTCTTCTCCGAAAGCTTTTCACTGAAAGCGCGGAGTCCTTGAGGAGCTGTGTGGGCAGACCTTCCACATCATCGCTCTGTGGCACCTCCACCCCCACCCCCACCACTTCCATGAAGTAGAATTTTTTATTCCTTTTCTCCATAGCATAGGCTCCAACCATTTGCTGTTGCACATTACATACGCCACAATCCATAGCCTGTTGAACCCAAGGGCCTCAGACTCGATGATTAAGAAGGCCGAGAAAGGTCAGATGCCCCCTACACCCAAGTGATGTCTGATTAGTGAGGGTTTGGTTCCAAACGCACCAGTCACTTTACCACTTGGCTTGACTTGACTCAACTCTACTCGATTTGGGGTATCTAGTTCCTCATTGATTTTTCACTGCACTTAGCACCACCTCCATGTAGCTGGTGAGGCATCTGGAAACATCTTCAACACGGCAATGGAGAAACCTGAAGTGGTGGCGTTCTCAGCTTCATCCCATTCTAGAATCTACTTGGTTCTCTTGAAGCAAGTGAATGAAAAGTAGAACCAGGTACCAAGCTGGCAGTAGATTTGCATAATGGAAAACTGAGTACAGGTGGTACCATGTCGTGGAAAAGTGACACTTTCCTGACTAATGTTCATTTTTTATTTAATTAAATAGATTTTGTGTGGAATATCAAAAAAATGTATTTCAAATTTCATTTATTGTACAGTAGATGTTACCATGAAGTCTGTGAATGTATTTTTCTGGTTTGCTTTCCCATCGTCTTCCCCTACCGCTTTAATCTGATAATGAATTTATTTAAATTTTTATTTTATTTATACTTTAAATATTAATGGCAATTACACAGATGTTTTGGTGAAACAGATGATGAAGTGAAAGTCGCAGTTTGGTGTGCACTGTTCTAGGAAAACTTTTCTAAGTCAGAATTCTTCACACTGGTGGTAAATGGAACCAAATATTGGAAGAATTGAATGTGTCTAATAGCTCCCTCACAGAAATGTTTTACATGAAATGATTATAAATACACTGCTCGGTGAATGAAATATGGTTTTACAATTGTTTTGAGAATGTTTTGGTTTAAAACATTTGTTTACATGTGTTTATGGTGGAGGGATACAGGTGGGTGTTGTAAAGTAAAATAGTCCCCAACAAATTTTTCAGATTTTTTCATCATCGTATGTAAAAACAAGAAACTGGAGAGTCAAATGTACGGCCCGTGGGCCAACCCCGGCCCGCCAAATGGTGCAATCTGACCCATAGGATGAATTTGAAGTTCAGATTAGTGTAAATGTTGCATATCATTTGGAAATCAAGGCCCCAGAGTCTGGAGGAAGAGTGGAGAAGCACAGAATCCACTTTACTTGAAGTCCAGTGTGAAGTTTCCACAGTCAGTGATGATTTGAGGGTCATGTCATCAGCTGGTGTTGGTCACTGTGTTTTCTGAAGTCTACAGTCAACAGGAAATCTTAGAACTCTTCATGCTTCCTTCTCTCCTCTTCTCCTGACCTGAACCCCATAGAGAATCTATGGAGTATTGTCAAGAGGAAGATGAGAGACAGCAGACCCAACAATGCAGACGACCTGAAGGCTGAGATCAAAGCAACCTGGGCTTCCATCCCACCTCAGCAGAGCCACAGGCTGATCTCCTCCATGCCACGTCACATTGATGCAGTAATTCATGCAAAAGGAGGAACAACCAAGTATTGAGTGCATAGGAATTAACATATTTTCAGAAGCCTGATATTTCTGTTTATAATATCCTTTTTTATTGATCTTATGTGATATTCTAATTTTCAGAGGCCGAAACTTTTGGTTTTACTATCCGAAAACCATAATCATCAAAATGTTTCATTCTATGTGTAATGAATCTATATTATATATGAATTTCACTTTTGGAAATGAATGTCAAGAAATATTGACCATTTTTTTGAGATATTCTAAGTTTTTGAGATACCTGTATTCCACGTTCACGTTCAATACCCAAATATATACAGTATATATATATATATATATATATATATATCAGAGGGAGTAGGGGGCCAGTCTTAATCCATACACAGTATTAAGACGGTGTGGTTCACTCTCAGAACGCCCTTGATGACCACCATGCAAACGTGACTAAGTGTGACATTTTGTTCTGGCAAAGAATTTGTCAGAGTCTGAAGTGCACTTGCACTTGTCGTCCTCCATTACAGAAATGTCACAGCAAACACATCTTTGGTACAATGTTCCCAATTAGGATTTTCTATGACAACACCTCTAGCCGGAGCCATTTTCATTTGCCTGTTGCTCCTTCTTCCGAGCATGGGAGAGAGAGAGTTTCACTCAGCAGAACGCTGATGAATATGATCTTGACATTGGATTCAGGCTGGCGCTCGCCGAGGGCCCCCCGCCGCTCTTCCCTGAAAGCTCATAACACTGTTTAACATGCGGCGCACGACAAAGAGCAGCAGAACACAACTAATCATTCTCAGAACATGCTGTGTGTGTTCAACAAATAGGCGTTCGAAGATTTCCAGAATGCCAGCCAGGGGTTCTTCTGTCGGGAAGTCCATGCTTGAGGAGCTACTTTTACTTCTTCTTGACCCGGTGTTTAACCGCAGTGAACCCGTCGTCCCCAAGTCCTCACCACGTTTTTGTGAGTCTTCGTGGAATATTTCATTTCATCCTGTTGTTCACAGCAGCAAAATGTTAAAAATTACAAACCACAATTTTGGAAAAATTTTGTTTTTTTTGTTGTTGTTTTTTTAAAGATAATTGAATAAAACAAGAATGTGTCAACTCCATTGAACTTGAAATTTCAAAGAAACGATGTCCAGTGTTTTCAGTTTACACTTCAAGTGTATTTTGTAAATATGAACAAATGTACATTTTTGAACGTCTGCAAAGAAAAGGTTTTCAATAGTTTAAATAAATTCTTTACAATCAAGAAATGTTTCTTTTGAACTGATGAACAATTCAAACACTAATTTTATTGAAAGGAGTGCACCACAGCCCATCCTTGATTGCAAAGACTGAGCTTTTGATGGCTGCCATGATAGTCATGATTCCTCACCTGCTGCCAATTATTGGCTTAATGTGGAATCTTACCAACCGGTGTTAGTGAATATTCTCTGCACTTTCCAATCTCATTTTAACTCTGCACCAACTTTTACTTAGTGCGACATCAAAATAGGATTTCTACTTTTGTCAGTTAACTAAAGGTTTAGTTTTCAATATTTCTGAAAATAGGTTTTGTATGTTACTAACATACTGTAACGTCCCCTGACAAAAATGTTTTCCAACATTGGTGACCAACTTACTGTATTTTGAATACATTGTATTGAATGGTTTTCTTTTCAATACTTTTTAAATCATTTTAATAAAAATGGACATTATCCTGTTAAGAAAATGACATGTGGTCACCCATGCTAGTCCTACTAGTTAAACTTTGTGTTAAATACAGCGACATGGTTAACTACACTATCTGCCAACAGCACACAGTAAATGTAGTTACTATCACTTTATTTTCATTATCGATCTACCATCATTATCAGTGAAACCTACCAGATGAAAAAAAAGTATAATAATATAAACAACAACAACAACAATTATAATAATAATGCTGAACGTATCACACGTGTATCTGTGTATTATTTTAGGTATATCAGAATAGACTCAAGAACCCATGCATTAAATTAACAAAATGTATTTTGTTTATGCCTTAGTCCCGCCTTAGCCCCGCCCTCTTGTTAGCTAGTTCACCTGTTCCTCATTCTTGTCTCCTCCTGTGCCCAGGTGTCCTGTGTCTAGTATAAACTCTTGTGTTTGATCATGTCTCTGTCTGACCCCTGTTTCATTCTGTGGGGTATGTTTGTTGTTTCTGCCATGTTGCTATACAGGTGTTGCCACATGAGTTAGGTCTGGTTTATTTCAGCTTGTGTTTAAATTCTAGTTTAGCCTTAGCGGTTGAATAAACTGCAGGCCCTTGCTCAAACTTCCTACAGTATGATGTGATCTAATGATTTTAATCTGCTTCCTGTAACATTATTAAGAAACTAGGTAATGAGGATTGTTTCCTTTACATTTTTAAATTATTGTTTACACTTTATAACTAATAGATATGTAGAATGAATATTGATTTTAAACTTTTGTATGTGATGTGGACTCCACATTAGATAGTGGACCATTTACAGAATGAAATGCCATTTTCTATTGACTTGGGTGATTGTTGTACTGTTTGGTTGCCTTGTAGTATCTTCTATACTGTCTTGAATGATTGACCTCATCAAGTGAGAAATGTTGTAAATCAAACAATTCCTTCAAAAACACTGTTGCACTGTAAATTTAATCATATTTAAGAGCATGCACAAGAAATATGGCCTTTACAAAATGGTCATTACAAACAGGACAACAGGTCAAACTATGACTCTAGCTGGGGCTGCTCACTGGATGAAATATGAGGATTTTGCAATTTGGAAATTTGAATCATTTCAAATACTTTCACAGCACATGACTGGACACATCCATTGGGTATGGGAATTGCCCATGTGGTCCACTACGTATTCAAAGGTCTTCACACACTAGCGAGAATCTTTTTGGGAAACCAGCCGGAAACACTGACCTCTGTGGGAATACCAGGGTCCAAGAGTTTCCAGCACTCAGAGTTGGAGGGCTTCCAGAAAGAAGGTGGCCATAGTTATTCCAAGGCTTTCCAGCTTTGTAGGCAGGAAAACAATGGTGTTTCAATGGCTCTAAAAAAAGAAATGATTGCTAAAAATAGACAACACTAACAAATTAATAGATAAATAATATTTCCCGTCAAACAGAAGTGAATATGGATGCCCTGTTTCCTCACCCAGAAACATAGTCTCCTAACACAGTGTAGACAAGTTGGCTGCTGGCCATTGAGCAGTTGTCCTTCCTAGAGACACTCGGACCCAACTGTCTAGCCATCACAAGTTGGCCCTTACTCTCACCCATTCTTTCAGCTTCCAACACATCGATTTTAAGAACTCTCTGCCTACTGTATCCTGCCTCTGGACAAGAGCCACTGTAATAAATGACCAATGCTATTCACGTCACCAGGCAGTGATTATAATGCTATGGCTGATGACTTCGATAAAGTCTTCGCCAAAGAGTTTTCATTTGTAGCAGAGCTGCGTAGGTAGTTTGCATAAATGAATGATTCATTTTGCCAAAATATGTTCCAAAGATTAAGCAAAATGTGTTTGTCGTCCCACAGTGGGGTTCATTCTCAGCATTCTCACACTCCCAGGCTCATTGAAGTCCAAGATTTTTTCAATGACCATTGCTGGCCTACTTTACTCGATGGCGATTGCCTTTACAACGCATCTCCCGCTTATATAAACGCTTTCAATCTCTTATTATACTACACAAAACAGAGTCATGTGTTCATTTAGTCCAAGACACATGGCTCCACAAAGAGAGATGTCAAGGTGACACAAGAGAGATGTTCCTGACAGTGATATTCAAACAAGTGACCCAGTTATGGGCTGCAAATCGGCCTATTCGCTCAGGTTGGAGGAAACAATTTAGGGGCATCATCTGAAAGACAATCTTATTACGTCCAGCGTTGGGGATGCATTGTGCTCCTCAGCCTCTTCAACTCATGTAACAGCCGTATTTCAGGTCAGCCAATGTTCACAGGTAGCAGTGTGTCCCATTGTAAGTATGGTTATACAATTCTGACCCAGATCCTGGGAAAATCTATTATCCTCACAAACCTACAGCTGAGGAGAAATGCAATAGAGTGTCTTTGGATTTGAAAGATGGCTGCCAGAGTAATTTAGGACTGAACATGCATTGAAAAGGTACATATGGCTCTTAATGTAGTGTCCATCATGAAAAATGATTCAAGTCCCAACCTTCCCTGTGTCTCCAGCTTTGTCATTATTGATGTGAATAAAATGTGTATATTCAGTCATCAAGACGTGTTTTTTTGTGTCTGTGCTTCGTCAATGTTTACTCGAAATCATAGTGAAGGTCTATAAATGGAACAATGAGGTGCCATTCTCTGTAACAGTCCACATTGTTCTCTGGAGGTTTGGGCCTCTGGTCAGGAAGCAATTCCCATTCACAGGAAGCACCAAAGGAAGTTTCTAGTAACAACAAGAAATTCTCTTGAAGTCAAAACCAAGTCTTTGTAGGAAGGTCTAGAGTGAAGGGATCGATGTGTGGGCACCTCTGGTTATATTACACTGATTTCCTTAGAGTGTATAAGTAAATATTCTATACAGAGAATATACGTCTGCACATTTGACTGCACTACTTGTGTTATTTTGAGTTACATAAAAATAAATAAATAGATAGATTGAAAATGTGATCTGCTATGACACATTTTATATCTAGATATTGTCCACAATATTCTTCCATTCCTCACTTATCCTTTTCAGGTTGTGGGGAAGCTGGAGCCAATCCCAGCTGGTTATGGGGCTGGTATGACAGGAGGCCAACCCATCACAGGGCAACACAGAGCTGTTTCAACAGCATGAGGGGGCCTACTCAGTATTAGGCAGGTGGTCTTAATGTTATGGCTGATCTGTATATGTATTAACAATGATACTGGTAGATATTTCTATGACAAATATGGGTCTAAGATTGCTGCACTGCTTAATCTTACTGCAAATAGATGGTGTAATGTAAATATTTAGGTTAGTGGTGCCGTCTGGTAGGTGGCAGATTACACAGTCTAGCACTTGTTTCTGCAGCAGCTTTGGACACAGGCTCAGGAAACCACACATTCACGCTGTGGGGTGGTGTAAGTGGCAGATTTTTCCTTGTTGTAGCCAAATTCTTAGATGTTTGAGCCAGAGCTGGTCCGATTTTGAGGAGCCAAGCCACTGACTTGCACCATAGTCGTGTTTTAGGCGCAAAAATTCACATTTGTTTTGGCCTTGGAGCCCATGAAATGCTCTGAGCGACCTAGGAGTTTTGTAGCGGCGCTTGACTGAATTCAGTATGACGTTACATTCACGTTTGTTTTGCCTCTGTTGAACGCCAACCTGCAGTTCAGACTGTAATGCTGTGTTTCTACCTGTGGGGGCAGTAATGAGGAAGTCTGTATACAGGGGGTCGTTGACTTGCATTGTACTCGACTTACAGAAATTCTTTTTCATCTTCTTTTTTAATGTGCATATTCACTGTCATTTACAGTAATAGAATAAAGTTGAACGTCTACTAAATGCTTTATGGTAATACTGACCAACCATGTGCATGAAAGTGTGCAGGGACGTGAGGAAGAGAGAGAAAAACTGTGCTGTGTTCTGCTAATTACCTGTGCACTGTTTTTTGCTGTTTATTGCTGAGATGTTTATGTTTTATTCACAGTTAGTGTTGAATAAGAGTTCATGTGGATTGGTGGGTGAGATGGAGGGTTAATAGTGCACTGTGCTAAGTCACTGTCAATGTGATTTAGCTACAAGTCATCGTCTCCAATGTGTTCACTGCTGTGGTGAATGTTGAAGCATTAAAAAGAGCATTTCTATCTGGAGCAACATTTCCTAAATGCTTTACTGTAATATAAACGTTCATTTTGCTGCTGTTAATAAAGCACAGTGCTGTTCAATAAAACCTCTGCAGCATCATTACATGCATGAGTTCTGACTTATGTTGGAATTAAAGTTACGTCACATTCAAAGGAACCAAACCCCGATGTAATTTTTTAACAGGACGTCAAGAAACGAGACACATTATTTTTTTGATGCTGTTCGAATGCGCAGCCAGCCAAACGTGAGACCTGAAAGCCTGTGTGGACGGTCAGATTCGTGTCAATGTTCAGAAACACTGTGGGCATTAAATCCACAGTCACCTGATGCCACAAACGTCAAAAACACTTTATTCAGACATTGTGTGGACAAGGCCTAATAAACATGTTTACAGCCCGCCAGCAATGATGGACAGTAGACGTCTGTTGACATGATGCCAAGATACACTTAGTGACAGTGTGTCCCTAAAAACACTGACCCCTGTGACCTTTATATAACTACACTGTTGGCCCTTCTTCACCCTTTATATAACAGAGTAGATCCAGATTGCTGTCAACACACAGCACAAATGGAAAACCTCCCTGTGTTGACTGCCAGAACATGGCCATTCACAGTCTCCTCGGAGAAAAGGTCCTGGAACAGTAGCAAAGACGTTTAATGGACTAAAATGAAAGAGCCATTAAATCCTCAGAAAAGAAGAGCGAATTTAGGAGAAGATTGAAGACCTGTTTCCTTTTAAGACTCCTCTTTCATCTCTGCTGTCTTCCCTCCTCGGTAGCAGACGGCTCAGGCCAACAGCGGGTAAGTGCAGCCTCCTTGCAGTGTGGGAGGACTTCCTCCTAACTCTGCCTCCGCAGAGAGACTTTCCCCAACACACTTCCTGTAACCCCATAGATGCCCTTCTTCACCCACCCTGCAGTGAACGGGGATCTCCTCAGACGACGCCTTCCGGCCCAGAGTCTTACGGGAAACACTTGAGTCGCTGATGAAGGTCTGTGCGGCCTACGAGGAACATACCCACCAAGGTGGAAGGAGCGTGGACGTAAAACGAGCATGAAAATGTCAGAAAACAGCTGCTGCAGCTCATTCCATGAGTCACTGCTTGACATTTAACACAACAGCATCTGCAGTAGCTTTTTGAGAAGCTACCTGCCCAACATCTCCTGGGGAGAAAAAAAGAATGAATCTGAATACTCCTGTGTAAAAGCAAGCTTGGGAAGCCACAGATTCCAGCTGGATGGTGCTGTAAGTGGCAGTGTTTTTGAGTTGTTTGAGCTCAGGCTGGTCAGATGTTGGGGAGCACAGCCACTGGGTTAGTGACATCATAACAGTGCAGCTGAGAGTCATTGTCACTAGACGGCTGAGCAGATCACACAGAAAAGCAATAACTTCAGCAGCAGTCCTACATCTACACACAGCACTTCTCTCATTAAAACCTGTTGGATATAAAAGCGAGCTGATCAGCAGTGTGTGTGTGTGTGTGTGTGTGTGTGTGTGTGTATGTGTGTGTATATATGTGTGTGTGTGTGTGTGTGTGTGTGTGTGTGTGCGTGCGTGTGTGTGCATGCGTGTGTGTGTGTGTGTGGAATGCTAAATTGTATGTTTTTCTTGTTGTTTTTTGTTGTTTGTAGAAAATCGACAAATATGACTTCATCCTTATGTCCATATACTAGGGATGTGAATCTTCACCATTGAGGCGATGCAATTTGCATCTCGATACACTGTCACGGATATGATACATTAACGATTAATATGAAACAACCACAGATACGATACGATTCGATTCTCCCACCTACCACGATGCAGTGCGATACAACACGACTAGATTGAACACAATGCGATACGGTGCAGAAAAAACGGAAAGTCCCTCTGGTCGACTATGTTCAACTAGCTACAACCTATTCCTGGATGTACAGAAAGACTTAAAACGACAAAGATGAGCATATAAAAGCGTAGTACTCACATTAAAGTGCTACTCCACAAGCGTTTGGTGAACTAGCTGCAAC
>JBBIGC010174756.1:0-15164 GCA_037576955.1 Lepidarchus adonis
GTAATTCATGTGTAACAATGGCTACTTCCTTAGTAGTTACACTGTAGTTACATGCATTGTTAATGTGTAACTACACATTAATTAGAGACACTTAATATAAAGTGGGGCCGAAGATTTTGCCGTGTCCTTAAGGAGTTTGAGGCCCACAGGGAAGCGCAGTGTAGTCTCTGTTTATTTTGAGAGGAATTCACATGAATTAGGCAGTGAAGCGTTTTGCATGAGTCATCTTTGGACAGTCTCTCTGAGGTTTCGTCATGATCGCCATAGTTAAGTGTATAAAAAAACGTGAGGTTTTGTTGTGGACCCCGTCCCTTATATAAGCTGAAATGCAGTATGATTTCTCTGCCTTCTGTTTTCCTCTGCTTGATGTTTTTTTTCTCTTCTTATTTCGGCTGTTCCCATTAGGGGGCGCCACAGCAAATCCTCTGTTTCCATCACTTCCTGTCCTATGCATCTTCCTGTCTCACACCAGACACCCACATGTTCTGTCTCACCACATCCATAAACCTCTTCTTCCTCTTCTCCTTAACTTCATATTCCCAACAACCTCAGTCTCTCTGCTCCACACACGTCCAAACCAACACAATCTCACTTTTTAGACTTTGTCTCTAAACCGTCCAACCTGATCTGTTCCTCTGATACACTCATCTCTAATCTAATCCTGTCCGTCCTCCTCACTCCCAACTCAAACCTCAGCATCTTTAAGTCCGCACCTCCAGTGCCGCCATCTCCAACTCGTATAACATAGCCGGTCTTGTTACATCCATAATTCTGATGTTTGTAAATTTTTTATTTTGTGATCGAATACACATTTGCTTATGTGGAAAAATGCATTTGTTCACGAAGCATTCGTGTATATTTAAATGTCTTAACCTTTACATGTCATGGGGCCTCCATAATGGCACGACTGTGTAAAACATTGGCCACATTATCGGGAGATAATAGGAGTTTGATCCCCAACATTGCAGCAGCCATCTGTGTCCCTGCCTCCCCCCCATCAGTGCAGGTGTCTTTTAGCTGTTGTAACATGACGAGTTGCATTCGTGCACATCCCTGTGTTCTGTCTCTCAGCGCTGGTGCTATTGAGTGGAGCAGGTGGAGTTGGACACAAACTGGAAGAACTAGGAAGGTCCTGCTGTGGTTAGTGCTGTCACCTCACTGCAAGAAGGTCCTGGGTTCGATGTTTAATTTGTATTCTGGATCCATAGTTTTGAGTCTTCACTTCATGTTCTTGTTTGCGGAGGAAGTAATGCAAGAAAGTAAGTTTAGGATAGACAGTTTAGGATAGACAGTTTAGGATAGACAGTTCAGGATAGACAGTTTAGGATAGACAGTTCAGGATAGACAGTTTTCGAACAGCTGATCTGCTTGTTTCACTGAAGCGATGAGTGAGAACAGTTCATCTAATAATTACGACATTTTACTTTGAACATCAAGACTTTTGTCATTGGAATCACATCTGCCCGACCTCAAAAATGCCCAACCCCCCAAACCTGACCTGCGGCTAGGGGTGTAAACCACACCATTCGATTCTACATCGATCATTTTCAAAATCTTAAACCGATGAGATTCGGCTTGATACTGAGGCGTGAGGTCAGTATGAATTATAATGAAATTTCACACAATGCCTTTCTTGGTTCCTGCCCCAGATTGTCAAAAGTCAGATCCATGGGAGCACAAAATACGCTTAATAATCTAACGCCATAGATTATAAACTGAAAATTTTATCAATAAAGGTCAAATACAGCGATTAGTCATTAGCAATAGCAACTTCTCTGTAGAAACACTGCCCTCAGTAAAATCAAGTAAAATTTTCATGTGTCATCAATACAGATCGATTCTTTCATATTTGGTGATGGAGGAGGTCTGAGGGTACAGAGATCTTCTTGACCCTACCTGACCTGCAGGTTAGGGGTCAGAACTAATGCTTCCTTCACGTGCTATGAGAATTATGGTAAATACCAGTAACCGACATGAAAATTGCACATAAATGCTGCCTCACGTAATTTCCAGTGGAGAAAAATTTGATACATGAGCTGCTGAGATAAAATAACCTTTGACCTTTCAAAATGGCGGAGAGCAACAAAAGAATCATGAATAGCGTTGCCTCCTAGTAAACTTCTCCTGCTACTGTTAACAGATAGTTTGTAGCCTATTAATGTTGTGGCTCCTCTTCCTGCAGTAGCAGATGAATTAGGATCTAACATCATTTTAACAACATTTTAACATCTTCGCCATGTTTTACTTCACTACCACTTTAACACAACACAAATGAAAGCGATCATCTTTCCCATAGCACGTGATAGCAGCATAAGGTGCCATTGTTATGGCCCATCATGAACTTTTCTGAGATAAAACTAATCAAAGCATTTTCCTAACCTCTTCATCTATTTCCGGCTGTGGGGATTGGCCAGGGCAGGGTTCACACTAGACAGGAGGCCAAACCATCAAAGGCACCACAGCACCAGACAATTATTCACACACACTCATGGGTAACGTAAACCACAAACCTTTAGACAGTGGGAGGAGACCGGAGAAACCCACACAAGCACAGGGCGAGCTTGGACATTCCACACAGAAAGACACTTGTGGCCGTCCCGGGAATAGAACCCAGGACCTTCTAGCTGTGAGGCAATAGTACTAACCACTGCCCCTCCCTAATTAAAGCAAACAACCGAACCACACTGCACATATGTATTTAACACAGAAATGGAGGAAAATCTCTGATTCATATCTGATCAGTCTGGCCTCCGTACCGAGTAAGACGTATTGAATGCTCAGCCAAACTGTTGTCACGGGATAATGAAGAGAATCATGTTCTGTTTAGTCACTGCGGGACTCGTTAACAGATGTCATGCTAGCCTTATTGTGTGCATTAGGGATGCCCCACTGATTGCAATTTGGGATATCTGAAGCACGGAAAATGCACTACCCCACCCAAATTCATTACCTCCTGCGGCAGATGCGACGGGTTTAGTCACACTGCCGAAACGCTGTTTTGACTTCCTTATCGAAAAGCCTGCAGTGCTCTTAACATGGCACACAATCTCAAGGGTGAACCGCGTCTTTATGGAAATGTTCAGTATTAGAGTTATGACTTTAAACTCTCCAGTATCTCACAGGGCCAGCAGGGCTGTTGCGATTAAACTCCATTTACTCAGTTTAATTTAAATGCATTAAAATGCCCTTTCTTGGTAAATTTGTATGATGATGATGATGATGGTTTTCATGGAAAAACAAACATGTAAAAATGTAAAAAAAAAAAAAAAAATCATACTATACATAAACCATTTTTCAGTCATTTCTTTCAATATATTTTAAATATATTTAGTTATTTTAATTATTTTCATGCCACATTTTATTCATTTTATTTATCATTTCACAAAAAACAACATACACAGCCATAACATTAACACCACCTGCCTAATAGTGACAGTCAGGCCCTTGTCAAAGTGGCTCAGAGGCTCACATCATTATTAACAGCACAAAAATGTGATTACCCCGTTGAATTATTCCCATAAAATAAAATTTACATCAGCTGCATAAAACAACACGATTAACTATGATTACTCAAAAATAATGTGAATAATTTCCATTAATTTCATGTATTAATGTCTTTAATTGAGATAAATTAAATATTTTAATTAATCACTTAAGTGCAGAAAATAATGCAATTAATCATGTCTGTAACATAACACCATGCAAAATATACTGCATAAATTAATATGATTAATTACCTGTTTATAGCACAAAAATGTAAATGATCATATTTATCTACACTCATAAAAATATACGATTAACTGCACAAAGCAACGTGATTAATCGTGATTAACTCAACACAATATGCAGATTTTAAATGCAGTTTTATCATTTAATCTAGACCAATCCCTCTCTCAGTTTAGTAGAATCGTGAAAATACTGTTTTTATCCAAGTAGAACGTGAGACGAGTGCGTTACAGAATTTCAACAGACCGTCTTAAAGATATTTTGTCACGGATGATGATCGGCTGCAGAGCTGTGATAGGAGGCCTGCAATAACATCTCACTTTATCTGATTTTCCTCACAGTTCCAAACAAACCTCATGGGTGTAGCCAACCACAGCATGTTTCCCATGACTGGAAGTGAGCTTAAGCTTATTTAACACTAGGATTCCCAGAAATTTCAGATCCTGAAGACAAGCAGCCATGTAGCGAATTCTGGGCAGAATAATTATGGAAAGATGACAAGCGATATGTGTTGCTGGTGTGTGTGCAGCATAGGCGTGCGGGCTTTACATCAGTAACCGAGAGCAGTGTCCAGGCGTCTGTTTTAAAGGCGTGTCGTGCTTTTTTCCTTCTTTTCCATCATAATCGTTCCATCCGAGATCAGTGTGTGTGCTGATGGGGGCGAATGGTACACGCTTCCTGTGATTCTTCATCACAGTCACACTTCATGGCTGTGTGGTTGGCTTTGTTCTGAAGATGTGCTGGAAAAAACGTAAAGATAAATCAACGCGCACACACACATGAAAGCGAAAAGCGCGTGGATGTATATAATACACTGTCACCGTCCTCCCGTGCATCAGCGGCTGGGTATTTTTAGCATATTGATCGGCTCTGCTGTTTTGCCCGCTGCTCTGTGAGAGAGTGCGCCTGCAGAACGTATTAGAATGTCACAAGAACAATCTCAATTTTCCAACACAAGATTTCAGAGCACGACCCCCACCTTTCCCTCCTGCTCTCGCGTTACAAGCGCTGTAGCTGCTGGGGGCGATTTATCGCAGATTTTCTCTGCGCTTGTGGGCTCAGAACAACAATCAGCACATTTAACTGCACTCTGCCCCGTAGCCTGGAGACATTTCATGGCCTCAGTGGTAGAATGGAGGTACATTTACAGACCTTGGGTTTGTTTTACTGTTTAATGACCCCTTCATACCTGAGGGGCTTCATGTGACTAGTATCGGGCCTGTAACCCGTTTACGTTGTTTGGTCGTACGGGGATCTGGCTGGTGTGTAATATCTGTAGCTGCCACCACCCAACCCACAACCCCACCTGCACCTGATCTGACATGCCCCCTATCAAAAATATGTCAACCCGGGGGGGAGAGTTTGTTGACCGGGGTCTTTACCACCCAAAGCCATGTTTTTTTTTCTTTTTGCAAGCCCAGGACAACGCCCAGGATCCGTGGACGATAGCTTGGGCAGGAGATGCTCAACTCCGGTCCTGGAGATCTACCACGCTGCAGCTCCAACCCTTATCTAACACCTGATCCAGGTGATTAAGGCCCTCGGTGGTGTCTCAATACGAGAACCAGGTGTGTTGGAACTGAACTATCCAGAGTGGTATCCAGTGAGCACCAGTGGTCTAGAGGTCAGGACCTTGCCTCTGCAATCAGAAGGTCACAGGATTAAGTTCCGGCCCAGGCAACGCTGCTCCTCAGGAACTGGTGATAGTGTGATGGGTTTAATGCAGACATCAGATTTTGGTGTGATTGTGTGTTCACAATGACAAATAGTCACTTTCACTTGACAATTCTAATTTAATTGAAAACTGTAGTGAGACAGCGAGAAGCACCCAGGTCCATGTTGCTTTTTGACTGTCGTTTCTTAACCCCTATACTTTAGAGTTAATCAGATTGTCTTTGATACTCTACCTTTAAGAGTGATGTATGTTATATCTGTTCTGACTGACTGTGCCTCCCTCAAAAAGCATCCCATTGTGGAAACACTGCTTGTAAACTGCTGTGGCATTTCTCCATAAATGCATTGGTTTTTGTGACATCACAAATTGGAATTCAAATGGAGGTGTTTATACAGGGTTTCCCCATATTCGAAAAGCTCTTTACAATTTTAAATATTTAAAGTTTGTGTTAATTTTAAAACTTACTACTACTACTATTTTATTTCCAAACCACTGGAGTAAAATTCAGTTTTTGAAGAGCATTTACTCTGCAGATCTTACATTCTTCTTTTTCAAGCACATTTAATTCAGGTCATGAGTTAGGGATGGATGATTAGCTGATAAGCTAAAGGTAGAAGCTAAACTGGAATTGGATAGTAAACCAAAAGTACTCGTTTGCCCACGCTTCACTTCCTCACTACACAACTGGCACAGTACGTACCAATACTTACTTTTTCCCATGTAGTTACTGAAAACCAGGCAATACACTGTGTACTATGATATTATTTTGATATGTAATGAAATATTTTCATGTAGTCTCATATAATAATTTGGGGGAAAGGCTTGGATCACAAAATTCTTGACGTGAATCACCTTTTATTTTTACTCTGTTGAAACAAGACACTTTTATGCCAATTCCTAGGCCATGTCTTCCATATTGGTTACAGTAGCACCCAGAAAGCTCCAGTTCCAGATGCTGATCCATTTTGCTCTTCCCATTGTTACTAAGGACACATTTGACACCGTTAATGGATAAATGAATGGATTCTTGATGGTATGTTAGATATGTTGGCAGCTATCACTTAATGAGTAAAAAAGTAGGTTTGTTACCAAAGGGTCATGGTTTCGATTACCAGAGTCAGCCAGCAGGCAAAGTGCTATTGAACAAGGCACCTAACCCCCCTGCTGCTCCTTGGGCACCACTACAGTGGTCCAGGTGTGTGTTGTGGCTTTGGGATAGGTAAAATGCAGAGATCATAAAACCTTTAAAACAAAAACACCTGCCAGGGGTCTCATTTATAACCATTGTGTATGTACAAACTTGGATCTAAAAAGTGTGTACGCCTCTTTCTATGCAAATGTTGTGACCTATACGCACATTGTACCATGAATTTTGTTTTTATATGTACGCAAACTCTGACCCATGCATGCGAATATTCTGGAGCAAAAAATGCAACCGCGGTGAGCAATTTCTTGTGTTAGTGAGTAATACACCGTAAATTTAATTTCACTTATTCAGTCACATATTTATAATAGTAAAAATAAATATATCAGTACAGTATATAGTCTGACTCAAATCTTAACTTAATCTTCACTGTTAATCTTATGTGCTGGAGCGATGAACTGGGTCCAATGTTTGAGAGACCAACCGGATGAAACCGCACAATCCTGGTACAAAAACAGGTAATGACGACCCTGGGGGTCCTCGCACCTGGCTGTTACCAGTGGGAACAGGTATATGTTATATTTAACAATAAAATTTTTTATTTTTTCTAAAGCTTATTTATGAAATACAAGGAGAATCTAATTGTGTTTAATTGTATTGTTTGATTGTACATCAAAAGGCAGTTTGCAGCTATGTCCACTTTCCCAAATGTAATCTGCGCAGTTGACTGCATTCACATTGCAATAAGGAAACTAATTGTTGTACGTAAATAGAAAGCATGTGCATTCTATAAATATGCAAGTTATTTGTGACACTGTCATGGTCCTGACAAAAGTATTTGCGAAATGGCCTGGTTCAACATGATGGCTTCTTGGTAAGGGAATAAAAACATGAATTTCTAACTGTCCATTGTTCATGTATTGAATCGTTTCTTTTGTATAAGGCATTTTACAGTGCATTTTTACACACTGGCTCCATCCCCCCTTTTCAAATCTCCAGAGGAAAATGGGTATAACAATCCTCATATGCATGTGCACACGAGCTTAAATATGCATCAGGTGATTTTCATTTACCGTGTTTGGTTGAACGAAGGCATGTAGGGGGCTGAGTATATGGCGTATATTGCTTGCAGGTGTGCATGCACACGTTTCTATAAATCTGACATTTTCTTTGCGTACGTCATTTTCGTCTTTTGAGCGCATGTACACTTTTAGTATGAGTTCTATGCAAAGTATTATTATTGAGACCCCAGCTCCACATGAGAAAAGGTGAATGAAACTGCACAGTTAAAGGAGGTGAGGAGCAGCAACTGGAGCTGGAGGCTGTCTCCATGGCACTGGAAGCGAAGAGAGAGGGATAGAGAGAGGCAGAGAAAGACAGGGAGGGATGACAAGCTGAGGCAATTAACTCGCGTCTCGTAAGCCGAGTGATAAACAAGGCTTTATCCCCGTGTAATTAGTGCCGTTTGTGAAACCACACTGTTGCCGCGCTGATAAACAGGCTCTCCTGTGCTTACTGGTCTTCCATTCCCACTCAGCCTGGTGACGGGGAGAGTGGCATGTGACACGGTGAGTTGTTCTAGGGATGAGGAAGCAGGACAGGCAGGCGTGGAGAATAGGAAACGAGGGGAAACCAGGGATGCAGAACATTCTGGGAAAGAAAGAGCTCCAGGTAGAAGTACTTCAGTATTTCTTTGGCTTGTCCCTGCAGAGATGCGTTTTAACTGCACAGGTTCACTGAGAGCTCGTAAAGAGACGATGTGGGTGGTTTCTGCTTGCACTGTACTGCTCTCTAAACTCCGTTTCCAGGCCACATGAGCCCTGTGGAAATGAGCGCGGAGTCTGATAGGACGTGTCTAAAATGCTTTTACTTGATGGTTTTATTTATTAAGGAAAATTTAAGCTATCCAAACCTACTTGGCCCCATGTGAAAAAGTAATCACCCCCTCAATCTAATAGCTGGTCGCGCTGCGAAAATAAGTGAAAATGACTATTTGTCATTGTGAACAATTGCACAACGAAATGTGACATCTGAATTTAACCCACCACACATGGAGAAACGGGCAGCTATCAACAGCTAACAGTTAGCATTTAGCAGTTGAGGTTGGTGCCTTGCTCAAGAGTGGTGGGATTTGAACCTGCAACCTTCTGATCTCAGGTCCAAGTCCTAACCACTCTTGTCACAGTAGTCAGTGTGTGTGACTATATTTTGCTAAATTGTTTGAAAGACTGTAGATATGCTTGTGATTATGTATTGTGAGATGACCATTATGGGAAAATAAATAATACATTGTCCCGCTTATTAAAATGAGAAAATAAACATTTCCAAAGTATTTTTATTAATTGATTTTATTGCAGTTTCATGGCATGTGCTCAGAAAAATAGCTTCATAGCTTCCACTGAGAAAGAATAACTTCAGAAGGTTCTGGTCGTTGCTCAGCATCCCTTTTTGCTTTTTTCCACTAAAACTTTCCCCTTTACATGTACTTTTAATTGGGCCTGTGCCCAGCTCTCCAACGTCCCATATTTGCCCGAAAATATTAACATTTATACTGAAACCGTCACACGTGTTTGCTAACTGCGATAATGGCAAAATGATATGAAACTGCTAATCTTAAGCATGAAACCCATTCCCATCTGTTGCGAGTATTATAAGAAAAAAATGCCACCCGTCTCGGACTCAACAGCGCATTTGTCTGCGTTCTGGGGAGCTGTATAATAAAAATGATGAGCACATGATGCTGCAGGTTGTGGAGAATGGGTTTCTAAATGGTCACCGTAGATAAAGGTACATTACAAAAAAGGGAGTTCAGGGCTGCAGATTGGAGCGTAAGGTAGTGTTGTTAAAGTGATATCACACAATATTTCCATTGAGTCATGGCTGAACAGCCTGTCTGTGTATAAATAAAGAGTTTTGGGTCCAATAGCAGTGAAAGCAGTGAGACCTGAGCTCGGCGCTTAATTGAGAGATCGCTGTTCACTGGGTTGTATCCGCCCATTTGCCAGCTGTTTGTAAAAGCTGACAGTTGCAGAGAAAGTGATGAAGGAAGGCTGGGCATGTAGTCAACTTTTATTTTCAATTTTGTCTTCTGGCTAATATGAAAAACATCATTGTGGTGAAATGATTATTGTTCCTTTTTATCTTTTGTTGGCCAGAGATTTGACCAGGGCAAGAGCCAATGGCTCGTTTGTGACAACTCTGGGTATTTTAGTCAAGGTCATGGGGAAGCTGGGGCTGATCCCCGCTGACTACGGGCCAGGGCATGGTTCATCCTGGACAAGAGGCCAACCCATCACAGGGCAGCACAAAGACAGACAACCATTGACACACACTCAAACCTATATAGAGTAATATAGAGGGTATTATATAGGGTAATATAGAGTAGCCAGTCAATCTAAACCACAAGCATTTGGACAGTGGGAGGAAATCAGAGAACCCGGAGGAAACCCACGCAGATATGGGGAGGGAGAGCTTGTACACTGATGGGTTCACTACCTCACCTCTGTGCAGATTCTAAAGGATATTTAAAGAGCAAATATCAATCTTATAAAAAATTGTGACGTCAGTATTAACTAAAAATAACCATGACTATCTTCTTTGACATAATTGAGCAGCCCAATGATGAAAGGGTTATTATAGATGTCTATTATTTAGGAAATAGTATACATAAGAATGATAAGTTGCATGACAAAGCGTGGCCAAATATTGCAGATATTGTGAGGTAAAGACCAGCAGCGTCCCACACACATGTAGTGTAGTTGGCTTCGCTATTTTGACATTTAGAATGAAATGCTGTCATGCTTTTCCTCTGTCTTGTCTCATTATAGTTTCCTGTCATTGGTCTTGTTTCAGTCTTTAAGGTCCAGTATCTGTTACTATGGTCTGATCCTTGTCCTGGTAAATGCTCAGTTTCTGGTTTTGTCGCCCCGGGGAGTGGCTCTTTTGGGGAGGGTTATGTCACGGTTCCCCTGTCATACTTGTCTTTGTTTAGACATGTTTTCCTGTTTTTGTCCTAGCCTTGCCTTAGTCCAGTCATAGCCTTGTTCCACCTGTGTTTCCTATTGTGTCCACACCCATGTCAGGTGTTCCTTGTTACCTGTTGTGTTCTCTGTTTTATCTCAGTGCAACGTAGTGCAGCTGAGTACAACTTCAAAAAAACCTGTTCAACTTTAAGGATTTGAATTACTTCCACCCCATCTAACCCTTACAAATACCTCCAGTTAACATGAACTATTCAGATAATTCTAAAACAGACATCTCTTAAACCATATCAAAATCATTTTTATGAGCAAGCTGAACTTTAAATATAGGAAGCATTTGGCACTTTGCTGACCTGCTCTTTGCTAGATGGTGTAAAGGAAGAAAAAATGGTAGTCAAGTAACATTTTGTGCACACAGTCTGAATCACAGGCCAGTCATCACCGTACAGTAAACACCTTTAAATGAGTGGTTATCATTTCATTATTTTAAAGTTTTTCCTGTCTCCTATGATTGACATAAGGCTAATTATTTAAGTCTACGTTCCAAATAAATACATTAAATGTGATTGCACATGGCAGTTCCTGGCATATCTAGTGAAATCTATCTATTAAAAAAAAACTTAATGAAGTCACTGACGTCAAATAATAGCAATGTTGAATCAAAAATGACCATTTTATTTTAGGGCTGTTATGATTTCTCAGTTAAAATTCTAATGTTTAAAAATGACTTATTTTGCAATTTGAGGGACAAATGGTGTTTCTGCAGGTTTATTAAACTGTATTAAGCTGTCTGAATATTCTCCACAAGGGGGCACTTCATGTTGTGAACATCAGTGAAAGGGAGGAAACCCACAGCATCAGGACAGTTCCCGGTAAAGCAAAGCAAACCTGGGAACTTTTATTAAGTGTTGGCCCTGTCATCAATAGCACATTTATCCTCCGGTTGGATCACCTCTCTCTCTTTCTTTCTCTCTCTCTCTCTCTCTCTCTCTCTCTCTCTCTCTCTCTCTCTCTCTCCCTCCATCACTCAGTTTCATGGCAGGCAGCATGCGAGTTTGTTAGTTGACAATGTAGAATTTGTGGTTAGTATTCTCCTGCAAGTGTGTTGAGCTGTCCAATGACATTGTGTTAGCAGCAGTAGGTCCTTTAGTACTCTTTCTGCATCATTTTACTGGGCTGGATCCCTCTGTTTGTTACTGGAGGGTGTAATTTGCTGCTGAACTTCTCCCCCACAAGGGGCACCAGAATTTGCTGCATTGTAACCCATCAGATTCAACGCAATTAAGCAGATGAGTAGAGTTGTGGTGACGCAATCTGGCAAAAGGGACATGCATCTTTTAGCTTGAATAAACCTCCTAAGTAAAATTGCTAAAAGCAACAAAAAATTCCCCTTATCATTGCCCACCCACAAACCTAAAACCAAATACCTGCCCCCTTTTTCAGCTCCATTTGCTCCAAAGCACCTAGCTTTTGAAAGGTGACAGGAATGTGAATGTGATAATTGCAAGTCACTCTGAGTAACGTGGACTATTTGTGGAATTAATCAAGAAGCGAGAATACATGATAAAAAAACATAATTATTTATAATAATAAAACAATTTTTCATGTAGATTTTTTTTTCTGTGAAAATATGGATTGTTGCAAAAAAAAATTTTTTGGCTTCCTGAAGCTGCAATGATTACACATATTTATTTGATATAAATCAAATTATATCAAATAGGCAGTGGTGGCCTAGTGGTTAGGCCCCTGGGATCCGAAGGTGGCAGGTTCAAGTCCCAGCCCGGGCACCACTGAGGAATCCTTGAGCAAGGTCCTGTTCCCACTTCACTGCTCCCCGGGCGCTGTTGATAGCTGCCCGCTGCTCCATGTGTGCACATGTGATGGGTAAAATGCAGAGGACACATTTTGTTGTGGTGCACTGTGTGCAGTGGTGTATTCACAATGATTGGAAATCACGAATCACTATTGCATAAAAAATGTAATATGGAATATAGCCACTATTTTTCAAATATAGGCTGGTATTTTACGCACAAAATAATATAAAATAATAACATAATGGGTGAAAACAATTCCTTGTGTGAGCAATCATACATGGCCAAATAAACTGATTCAGAGTGTGTGACTTGAAGTGCTTGCAAACTTGTGAATTTTAATTCCCTTCCATCCATTTGCATAACAAAGTGGGCTAATGGCGCTGAAGAAGAGGGCAGGTTTGTGGGTGTGCAGTAAGGAGGGGTGGGCTACTTGCTGGAACAGTCTGATTTGTTAAACAAACCCCTCACTTAAAAGCTTGAAAAATGCCAATGAAGACATACTTCATATCGGCTTGTGTCATATAACTGTGAATAAATGTGAAACAATCTAGTAGAAGTGGGAGTGGAAGAACCCCAGTGAAAATTACAGCTGCCAATCAAGGCCAGAACTGCTGTTTTCAAAGTTCTCATTTTGTGAATGAATGTGTGATTGGATGCGGCTCGTAAATAATAGGCTCGGCGTGAATGGCCGCTGCGATGATTGAAGAGGAATAAAATGGCTATCACTGGCAGGCCACTTGGAGCTGAGGAAGGCCAAAGGGCTAGAGGCCATGCCGAGCTGTGTTTACACACGTGGTGCCAGGCTCTGTATGAGGAGGTCAACGTGGCACCACAAAAAAGATCATAATACTCACTTCTCACAATGAGAGCTGTAATTTAGCCGTCGTCTGCTTCTACTGTTATAAAATTCTGAAATCAGTTACTCTTTGTGTCTTATTTTCAGGTTCAGTGATCTTTTAAATTAAATGCATCGCAGGGAAGCCGATCTCAGCTGATTGTGGGCATAAGGTAGTGTTCACCCTGGACAGGAGGCCGACTAATCACAGTGCAAAACAGAGACAGACAACCAATCACATGCACTTACACCTATGGGTGATGCAGAGTAGCCAGTAAACCACAAGCCTTTGGACAATGGGAGGAAACTGGAGAACCCGGAGGAAACCAAGCAAATAAAAGGAGAGCTTGAACACTTCACATTGAAAAACACCTGTGGTCAACCCGGGGATCGAACCCAGGACCTTCTTGTTGTGAAGCAAATAGCAGTGTTCCAGGTGTGCAGTAGTTAGTACCTAGCAAAAGTGATCCAAGGAAAGACTCTGGAGAATTTCTGACAGGGTCAAGGGCACACAAGGCTCACTGATGCATGTGGGATCCCAAATAGGAGCTCCTGTTAGAAAAGGGTCAGAACACACAGTGCGCCATAGTCAGGGCTCTTTTGGCTGCATAGGTGGAACCTTGTTCTAAAAGCTGGAACACTTTTAAACTGGGATAAACCTATAAAGGGCGAAATTTGTTTCCATATATAAACTATATGCATGAAGCATTTACACCACTTTTTCACTTTTACACCATGATAAACACGATGATAAATGATATCACTTTTGTATAAAAAGTAATTAATTCAATTTCCCGTGGTATAGGCCTTTTAAAAATGTCAGAAATGCAGGATAAATGACTGAGAACCTCATCATTAGCTCCACCCCTATTGGTCTAGGCCCTAAATGTGGCAAGAGGTGGGGGTGGCATAATGGATCACGAGGGGTTGTGGTTATTATGCTGGCTCCCTTTTTTGCAGCGTTTATCTGTCATATACAGTAGTAGAATGTAGTTAAACACCTAGTAACTGCTTTACGGTAATACTGGACTCCCACGAGACACTAGCATTTGCTATATGTGCGCTGCTGGTTCATGTTGCATGTTGCCGGCTGTTAATAAAGCCTCCACAGCATCATTACATGCCTGAGATATTAATGAGAAAACAGTGGCAGAGGCAGCAGCCGTAGCAGCAGCAGTCCTTAAGAATTAGCATGACTGAGTGCATTCTAGGCTGTAGTGCTAACATGGACCCAAGTATGGTGAGCTATAGATGGAGAAATGCATACACTGGACATGTTGCATTTTGGTGAGGGCAAAAGATGAAGTTGGTGGCTTAACAAGGTAAATAACATGGAAGTAAATCTGTTCTGCAGCCTTTTATGGTGAGGTAGGAGAGATAATTGGGGGGGGGGGGGAGCTAACGGGGTTTGACTGTATGTACAACTATGTTTATTTGTGTTTACAAGGAGTGTGAATTGACAATCATATCAGCAAATTAAGCAACCCCTGCTAAATCTAAAATGTATAGGAGTGTATATACGTATATATATATATAATCGCCCAATGTTTACAAAATTTTATATATTTTTTTTGAAAACCACTGTGAACCATGTCTCATTCAAAACCAGAGGAAATGTATTTACCTCTATTAATTTCCTTATAAACATTTTTGATCTTGCTGCACATGTCACTTTTTAGCAAGGGTTAAATAACAGACAGCTGATATATTGTGACACCAGAAAGTGATATAATAACCATAAGTAATAAATTCATCACTGAAAGTCATATTTGTACCCCTATAGAATCCCTGGTCATTGTTGTACATAAGTACAATTATGACAGTGCGTTAATCTCACTGCTTGGTAAGACAAGGCTAGTTTATTTATATATCACAATATCACACAAAGAGGCAATTCAGCATGCTTTTTTAAAAGAAAGAAATTATAAAATAATTCTAAAATAATTATTTTTAAGCCTGGGCAACAGTTAAAATCCAAAAAAAAAAAAGG
>JBBIGC010174771.1:0-15163 GCA_037576955.1 Lepidarchus adonis
ATCGAGTCAAAAAACTAGATGAGCCTCGTCTACAGCCATTGCTGGCGCTGTTAGACTTGAGAGGCGATGGACTTTATACTAGCATCACGATTAATGACCATGACATCGATTTTCTTGAGGATACAGGTGCCGAATTGACATGCATTCCTGAAAATTTGGCTCGGAAATGTCGAATTCCATTAAGCTCAAAAACTCGGCATGTTTACACAGCTGGTGGAGATGGATTTTATGTCACACGATCTCGTCCAATTGAGATTCAGCTTGGACCATGCATCAAAACCGTCGAAATATGGGTAGGTCGAGTCACTACCCCTCTATTAGGCATTGACGTCCTTGTGGACCTGGATGTTTCCTTGGAATTTGGTCATGGAAAATTTAGTTGGAATGTGAGACTTCTGGAGAAGGACAAATTGACAAAACTGACTGTGGGAACCATTGAAATTCAAGGGCAATGATCCGCCCTACAGTAAACAATATCCAATCAGTCGTACTTCAATTGTTGGAATAATTCCGATCATTCATCAATTGGGAGTGAGGGGAGTGGTGGTCAAAACACACAGTTCTTCAAACAGCCCAGTGCGGCCAGTGAGAAAAGCAAATGGCACCTGGCGTCTGACGATTGACTACAGGGTGGCAAACCAGCACATTGAGAAACTGGCTCCAGTTGGCAGATCCATCAACCATCTTTCAGGCTTTGAAATCTGAACACACATGGTTCTCTGTGATTTACATGACCAATGGCTTTTGGTCAGTGCCATTAGCAGAGGAGTTCCAGTCTTGGACACATTTTACAGTCGATGGACAGCAAAATCAGTTCACAAGGCTGCCACAGGGCATCACCACAGCCCTACCATCTACCACATGGCACTGAGGCTCCATCTACGAGAAATGCCTGAAATTGAATCAATATGTCAATGATGTTCTTGTGGCCTCGGAACGCAAGGAACAGCATGAGGAGGAACGCAGCTGCAAGAAACACGTTTCCTCTTCTTGTTTTTCTTTTTCTTACTTTTATAATAAAATCTCTAAAGACATTTGTCATGCCTCATCAATTGACTTCAAAGAACCTTTGGATTTTGCGAAAATCTATCCGTCCCATTCAGAGTTTAAGCCCTGTATTCTGTGTTTATGCCTGGTTCCGTGTCTTGGTCTTGTCTTGCCATGTTTCGTCTTCTGGTCTGTTTTGTCAGCATCTCGTTCTGGTCGTGTCTGAGTCCTTGTTCTTGGTTTTGCTCTGTCCTTCCATGTTCTGATCTGCTATGTCCAGTCTAGGTCCTGTCCATGCCTTGTCCTGTCCTGCCCTGGTCTTGTCTTTTGTCCTGTCCTGCCCCGTCTAGTCCTTTTTGGCACCATTTGAAGTGGTGCCTTGGGGAGGGTTCTGTCACGGTTTCCCTTATCATGTGCGTCACGTGTGGTCATGTGATTTCACCAGTCACATGGGTTTGTCCTTTCTCCACTCCCTTCCCAAGTGTTTCTACTTTAGCCCTTGTAGCCCTTGTACTTAACCCCTCTGAGTCGGTCCTTGTGGTCACTGCTCATAGGTCGTACGTTGTATGTTACGATGACTTGTCTCATGTTTCTTTACTTTTCGTTTATGTTCCATGTAGAATATCTGAGTGTTTATCCGTGTATTATCTTACCACCATCACCACTACTACGCTGCCAGCACTTAACTTCATCCCGCGACAACCAGATTACAAATTTAGAGTTACGATTTTTTTCCCCCCAGAAAAATAACTTACAAATCACATATTTCAGGTCTCTCTGTAGATCAGACAGTGGTTGTTACCTGGAGGAACTGGATGTGGTCCTCTATATGTGAAAGCTTCTCCAGCTCAGTGTTTCTCCTCTTTAGATCAGTGATCTCCTGCTCCAGCTGCTCCAGGAGTTCCTCAGCTTGACTCAGTTGGGTTTTCACCTGAGCTCTGATCAGCTCTGTTACCTCAGAGCGCTTCTTCTCAATGGAGGAGATCAGAACAGTGAAGATCTTCTCACTGTCCTTTACTGCTTCCTGTGCAGAGCTCTGTTAGAACACACACACACACACACACACACACACAAACCAGAGATCAATTTAAAACTGAATTACAAATATGTCTCTATTAAAGAGTCTGAAATAGCTGCTCCAGCTGCTTTCTACTCACTACTCACCTTAAGATTGTTCATGGCCTGTTTCACCTGCTGCAGCCTCTTCTCTTTCTCCTGACGTCTCTGTTGGGATTTTCTCTGCATCTCCCTTAGCTGGTTCTGAGGAGAGCGAATAAGGAACGTTCCTTGTCAACCCACCTGTTTACAACTTTACTTTCACTTCATTACAGTATCTGTAATAAATATCCACTGTAATTATTCAGAACACAATTAACTGATTTGAATTCTCACATGCTTCTCTTTTCTTTCTACAGCATCTGCAACTGTATCGTGGCCTTTGTGTTGATCCATCGTACACAAGTAACAGATGAACTGTTGGTCAGTACGACAGTAGATCTCGATCAGCTTATCATGTCGAGAGCAGATCATCTCTTGCCGCTGTTTAGAGGCGTCGACCAGCTTGTGATTCTTGAAGGCAGGAGACTGATAGTGAGGCTTCAGATGAGTTTCACAGAAATACGCCAGACACACCGAACAGAACTTGACGGCTCTTATTTGTTTTCTCCCAGTGCAGGAATCACACTTCACAACTCCAGGTCCAACATAAGAAACAGCAATTGAAGTCGCTTGGGATTCTGTCTTTAGTGTCCTCACTTTTTTAGTCGCCATGTTGTTTCTGTGTAGAACAGGAAATGGAGAGACGGTCTTTCTGCACTTGGAGCAGCTATAGACGCCCTCACTGGATCCTTCCACAGATTCAGACAGGTGCAGAGCTAAACTGGTTCCTAATCTACTGAAGTACTGGCCACTGTCTGCACTCGCAGTCTGAGAGAGAAAGAAAGAGACCGAGGAAACAATAGGCAGTAAAGGGGGTGTGGCTACATTTGCTAGATTTGGGGTGGGCGGAGTTTTCCAGGATTGCACTTTGTAAATGATGTAAATCTCACGCTTTGTTAAACCAGGCCTTTCCCACAGCATGCTTTCACATTTATTAAAGCATGCTGTGAATGAAGTATGGAATGTAGTTGAACTGCACTCACACACCTTTGTTGAACTAAGGCTTTAAACTAATAACCTAAATGTATGATCATCATGTTCACCATCAAGAACAACAGTTGTTGTACTTTCCCGCAAAGGGGAGGGGCAATGAATCACTGACTTTCTGGTAGAAGCAGAATTGCAGAATAAGGGAAAAACATTGAGTTTCCAATATATAGGTCTTTATAAGACTTTATATAAGAATACAACTATTTACTGAACTTCCAAATATAAATAATGCTGCTATGACATAGTTAAATGGGTAAATATTTTAACAATCTTCTTCATGATGCAAAATTAGCACCAGCCACTCGCCACACCGGAGTAAATATCTACATTATAATAAATGAGGTTAGTCGCCATTGACAGGTTACTGATACAGGCCTACTTCACTACAAGCTTCCATCACTAGAACAAGCTGATTTACTCTAATCTCCCAGCTCTTTGATTGACCCTTGCTTCCTTTCCCGTGTGCTTATTCTGGTACCGCCTGATCTGAAGCATCATGGCCTCACTAACTATATTAGTAAAGATGACCAACATCTGGATACAACTGACAACAAGATCACTTAATATCATGGAAAGTCGGGTGAAAAGAAACTGGATTTTTTCTGACAATAACATCAGTTTACACATTGATGACACCTTGGCTACTGATCTCAAAGTGACTTTCTACGGTGTGCTATAGAAATGGGATGTAGATTCCTTTTTTTATTTATATATATATATATATATAATACTAAACATGAACAAACAGCAAGTTGATATAAAAGTGTACACAACCTGTGTACATACCTTTCTGAGATTAAAAAAGTGAGAGCACAATAAAAAAAAAATCTTTAATGTGCTCTGGCTAAAATAATAACAAAAAATACATCAAGTCTCTATGGTGAAGCATGGCGGTGGCAGTATCATGCTTTGTGGTTGTTTTTCTTCTGCTGGAATTGTGGCTTTAGGTAAGGTAGAGGTTATTATGAACAGTTCCAAATACTCACTTTTGACCCAACAACTTCAGGAATTTGCTAGAAAGCTAAAAAGGAAGAGGAATATTACCCTTTAACTCAACAATGACGCTTATCATACACCCAAATGAACAAAAGAATGGCTTCACCAGAAGAAAATGAAAGTTTTGGAATTGCTTAGCCAAAACCCAGACCTAAATCCAATAGACAATCTGTGGGGTGACCTGGAAAGGCTTATGCCCAACAAATGCCCTTACATTCAGACAGCTTTGGGGTGCTTTTGCAAGGAAATGTGGGCTATTATTATTAAACCAAGATGTGCCACACACACACACACACACACACACACACACACACACACACACACAGTATATCTTCCAATAGCATTTATTTAAAAAATTATTTGGACGGCCCTGTGTTTAATAGAGACTGTTATTATTCTCCTCACAGACAGAATAGTGATGGTATTTACAGCACAAAATATCATGCAGCTTTTTCACTTGAATGTTCTTTTGCATTTGTTACCGTGCAGAGTTTGAACGCTAAATCAAATGACCGTTTCCATCTCTCAAACTGCTTCACCCTGTGAGTTATGATTGACGTTGTAATGAGATGAGGTGTGTTTCTGATGGAGAGCGGAAAATGGATGGACAGCGCGGGCAGAAGAAGGGTGGAGTTAGAGTTTGTTTTGGTGGAAGTTAGCATTTGTTGTGAGCGATGCGAGCTAACAGCAGCTCGTTTAAGGAGTAAAATAGCACAAATGTTACACACAGAGAGTCAGAAAAGAGCTGAGACTGTCATTTTGTACTGAATGGAACTAATAAAACCTGGGTCCCAATGACATAGCGCTACATGTGAGATCCACACTGAGCATAGCAGCAGGTCGCAGCTGGTTCGGCACACATTCGTGAGTAGCGCTTTACTGTGATTACTATGTGTGTATGTGCTCGTCTTTGATAAACAAGATGAATGTATGACTCTTAAAGTCTTTGTGTATGTCCAGGCTCAAGATGAAGGTAGTGGAATATAGAACCTTTACCGTATTTCACCTGGACCTTGATTGGTCACGGTGCATTTTACAGCGAAAAACCGGGAAAGGGTAAAACAACGTTTATACAAAAGGGCAAAAAGTACACAAAGACATTTCGTTTAGACTTTCTCCCTTCCTCGATAACAACCCATGACAAGACAGTTTTTATATGAAAAGGTACTTACAGTTTGATTCACTGAAAAAACCCAGTGAGAGGATTAGTGTACGGAAAGCGCTGTGGGTCATTTCAGATCAATTTACTTCAGACGAGCTACTGTTGGGAACCGGCTTCTATTTTTATTTCGATCTTTCAAACCAGGCTTTTAATGAAAACGGGCGTCAAAAAGAGACAGACTATTATTAGTAAATATATACGGTACATAAACACTTTATTAGTTAAACATGTTCAATTACTTGTTAATATAAATAGTAACAAAAATTCCACAATCACATGGCAGCGTATATTTAAGCATCTAGCTGTGGGATTACAAATTGCAGAAGTTCAAACCGAGCATCAGAATGGGGAAGGAAGGTGATTTACATGACTTTGAATGTAGCAAGGTTGTTGGTACCAGAAGGACTGGTCTGAGTATTTCAGAAACTGCTGATTTACTGGGATTTTCATGCACAACCATCGCTAGGGTTTACAGAGAATGATCTGTGATCTACTGTGAGCTATTTCAAGTTTGATATCAGATAACATGACAAAAAGGCAAAACAGTGAAGTGAGACAGTTTCCTAAATATTTAATGGGGAGGTTCCACAAGATTTCAACATAAAAAAAAAAAATTCCAAAGTGTTTTCCAACAATAAACACTTTGCTTTGTACCTTTATCTGGAATCTGGAGCCAAAGAGATTTACTGGAAAAATGTGAAACTGGTTTAAGCACTTTCCAGCTACAAAGAAGGTGAGGCTGCTTATTTTTCTGCCTCTGCATTTCCTCAAAGAGCCACAAGCCAATCAGTAACATGAACAAAGTAGATTTGTGTAATTGTGTATTTAATACACAATGTTTGAGAGATATGAACACAAAAGAAATGGATGACTGAGCAATAAATAAATAATTAAATAAATAATGGAATTATTGAGAGCAGAACTTGGCCACTTGGCTCATATCAGCAGCTGATTGCTCTGCACCTGCAGATAGCGTCACCACCTTGGGGTAGTAGTACCTGCCTGTCAACCAGTAGTGTAGCCACACCTCCCACTGCTGACTTTCAACAAACTGTGCCCCTCACCAACTCGGGTGCAGCCCCTTACTCATAGAGAATGAGGTGTGTGTTATTTTTCAGCCTCAGCGCTTTTTGTAATTGAGTATTTAATAACATTGTCAAAGCACATGCAAGACATATCAACAAATAGATAAATAAATGAATAAGTAAACAAATAACACTGGAAATATTGTAAATGGAACAGGACCAAGGGCTACAGATGGTGCAGATGCATAAAAGATTAAAATACACTCAATATTTATTTTAAAATAAATCAAGTTTCTTCAACATTCAGCTTTTTCATATTTACAGTGTTTTCTGACGGTAAACTTCTCGTGCAGCTTTATATGGAATGTGGAATGTGGAGAGTTTTACTGGAATCAAAGTGAAACTGGTTTCATCAGCTACAAAAAGGATAAGGCAGGTGATTTTACAGCATCTAGATTTCCTCAAAAAAACACAATCCCCTCAGTAGCACAAACAGCATCTACAGTGTTAAAGAACATGAAACTGTTTCTGGTGTTTTACTGTTAATCAACTCAGTTAATTATACTTGAACACTGAAAGTAAAAGCTTAATAAACAGAAACTGTTTGGCTAATATGGTCAAATGTCCTTGTTCTAGTAAAGACCTGAGCTTCAGCATTTTGGACTAACTGTAATTGTAGTCTGTTTAGGGTCATTGTAGACCATCCTGATAGCAGTGCGTTTCAGATATAAAATTTCTCGAGGTTATGAAAACATGAATTATTAAGAGGAAGGAGAAAAAGAAGAAAGAGTTAAACTAGTCAATATAGCCACCTATTCTGTGTGTTTGTTTAAGTGTGTGTGCTAAAGGATTACTGTATTACAATAATAGAGTATATTCTGATTTTATTACATTTGCATAATTTGCCTTTTTAAAGTCACATCATTAAATTGTTGAAACAAACAGGAACAAACTGAGGTACTTGTCAGTTCGTGACCACTGGTAAAACAAATGAAGAAACATTTTGCCAAAACATTTTTACAGGAAAGCTTCATCCGGCCATTTAGAACTATGGATGCTAACATGCTACATGCTAATCAGGACTTCTGTTTAGAAGAATTTGATTATTTTTGTTGCAAACATATTTAAATCAGACAGATAATGTTTCCTGTAAAATATTTCATTTTTCCTTAAAAGGAAATTCATCATGAAATCTTGATTGGTCAAAAATTATTGAATTTTCTTTAAGAAGAATGCATTTATTCTTCATTGAATCATTGCACAGCATCAAAATACAGTCCGTGGAATATGTTTCTGCCCAAATGGGGCCTGAATTGCACCGTGACTTTTTCACCAAAATTAAAAAAAAAAAAAAAAACTACACACTTACCTTTTTGTGCATTTTTCCACCATCCTCAAATTTAATTATTTTTGTTACAATCACATTTAAATCAGACAGATAATGTATCCAAATAAAAGTTTCCTGTAAAATATTTCATTTTTTCCTTAAAATGAATTTAGAAATTTGTCATGAAAGGAGGATTGTTCCAAAATGATTCCATTTTATTTAAAAAGAATGTATTTATATCTAATAGAATAACTAAAAAGCATCAAAATACATTCCATGGACACTGTTCCTGCCCAACTGTGGCCTGTATTGAACTGTGACTTTCTCACCAAAATTGCAAAAATACAAAAGGCATTTTTTGTATACCCTTACATTTTTGTGCATTTTGGAACATCCTCAGATTTGATTATTTTTGTTACAGACACATGTAAATCAGTCTAAAATTGCCTCCAAATGAAGGTTTCTTGTAAAGCATTTCATGTTTTTCTCAAAAATGAATTTTGAAATTTTAAAAATTCATACATTTTCGTTTGAAAAAGCTATTTATTCTTCATGGAATCATTGCAAATCATCAACATACAGTCTATGGAATATGTTCCTGCCCAAATGGGGCCTGAATAGAACCCTGACTTTTTCCCCAAAATTGCAAAAATAAGTTTTTGTGCATTTTGGGCTGTCCTCAGATTTGATCATATTTGTTACAGATGTGTAAATCAGTTTAAAAATGCCTACAAATGAAAGTTTCTTGGAAAATATTTCATGCTTTTCTTCTTTTTTGTCATGAAATTAGGATTGGTCAAAAATTCACCCACTTTTTTAAAATAAGCTTTTTATTCTTCATGGAATCATTGCAAAGCAACAAAATGCAGTCATTGTAATATGTTCCTGCCAGAATTTGGCCTGAATTCAACCTTGACTTTTTCACCAAAATTGCAAAAAAACAACAGGCTATACCCTTACGTTTTTGTGCATTTTGGGACATCCTCAGATTTGATTAATTTTGTTAGACACTTGTAAAACAGTCTAAATATTCCTCAAAATAAAATTTTCTTGTAAAATTATTCAATGTTTATCTTAACAATAAATGTAGACATTTATCATGTATTGAGGATTGGTCAACAATGAACACATTTTTTAAAATAAGCTTTTTATTCTTCATTGAATCATTGCAAATCATCAACATACAGTTCATGGAATATGTTCCTGCCCAAATGGGGCCTGAATTGAACCTTGACTTTTTCACCAAAATTGCAAAAATACAAAAGGCTATACCCTTACGTTTTTGTGCATTTTGGGACTTCGTCAGATTTGATTATTTATGTTACAGACACGTGTAAATCAGTCTAAAAATGCCTCCAAATGAAAGTTTCTTGTAAAATATTTTATGTTCTTCTCAAAAATGAATTTTGAAATTTGTCATGAAATGAGGTCTGGTCAGAAATTTATCCATTTTCGTTTTTAAAAGCTATTTATTCTTCATGGAATCATTGCATAGCATCAAAATACAGTCCATGGAATATGTTTCTGCCAGAATGGGGCCTGAATTGAACCTTGACTTTTTTGCCAAAATTGCAAAAATACGAATTGCTATACCCTTACGTTTTAGTGCATTTTGGGACGTCCTCAGATTTGATTATTTTTGTTACAGACAGTGTGGCCTGCCCTGCTTTGTGATCAGGTATGCAACTTCGTACGATGCTGTGAGGATCGGTTTGTTAACGGGTACAAATCCAAGAGCAGGCAGAGTGGGCCTTTCATCAAATCTGGCTCTCTTCACCTTGAATTCAGCAAGTGTTGTGTTCTTGTATTCTCCGTCTCCATGCAGCTTTAAGAAGTGTTCCTTTAGTTTTCCTGGTGCGAGACTAGAGTTGCTCAACTTGGCGTTGCAAATCATGCAGATAGGATGCTCACTCCCATCACGTTCCGTGATGCATGTGAATCCTTGTTGTACATATTCATCCAACCACTTTCTTCTTTTGCCCGACATAGTTAATATGGATTGAAATATTAACAAAAAATCACGCAAAGTACTACCACGACAGTCACACGTTGACTACTGAGCGCGCCAAATTCCCCGCAGCACTAATTGGCCAAGCAGTGTCGCATGATCATCTGCAGCCAGTGATGAACAAGAGGGGCGTGTCATCACAAATTTACACGATAATTCGGGTGTGTCCGGACCTCCGTGGCAGAGGCTCTGCCGAACCCCTGAGACAGACTTGCCGAACCCCTAGGGTTTGATCAAACCCAGGTTAAGAACCACTGCTCTAAACTTAATGCGAGATTGGACCAGTGGTTAGACAGTGGTGTGGGAAAAGGATGGGAGTGATATGAGATTAACATTTGGTGTGAGTGAGAACTTTGGATTTGGAGTTTGGAGTTTTTGGAGAGACCTGAGAGGAGGACCAATGAAGAAGGTATTAGAATAATGAAGATTAGACATAATGAAAACATAGTGGACACAGAGAGTGAATGTTACTCCACTGCTGCCTGTGCCGAACGCTGTTACACACAGTGGCCAAAACAGATTATGTCCATTAGAGATTCAGACTTCATTATAAATGGAGCAGGTGTGATGAGTAGCTGAAACTGTTCAGGGCAGTGAGGTCGTCAGGACTGGGACTGAAAGTTACGAACATAAATCAGTATGTGGTGAATGAAGCTTGAACAACATCCTTCAGTGGCCACAGGGGTTTTAACCTTCACCAGCAATTTCAGTGAATAAAAGCTCTGACAGTAAATGGAGGTAAAGAGAGAAATTCATCTAAAACCATGTTCAACCACTTCAACAGTGCCAGAGAGACTTTTACAGCAGATGTCTTACTCTATATGACCACAAGAGGGCAGCACAACACTGCTTCAATAAATAAATAAACCATTTAAAACATCACAGTAAAAACTGCCTCAAATCTACTCATAATAAAATCAGAGAAAATATTGACAATTTTTTTTTGCCATATAATTTCTAGTATTGTTGTTAAAATCACTTAATTAGATACAATTAAATCGCCATATTGCGTATAATCCGTATGAAGGATTCTTACTCACCTATGGCCAAGTGGAGTCTGTGCCCGAAACACTGAAGCCTCATCCATCCGTTTAGCTCAGCCTGAGGCCAGCGGCTGTTCTGCCCGGTATGGTCTTCAGGAATGAACGCAGTGTGGAGACATTTCTTATTCAAATTAAAATCAGCATCAAAGAAGTGTGTTGTTAAGCTTATATATGGCTCCATTGTGCGGCTAGACCATTTCCCAAATAAAGCAGCAGAGCAACTCTCGTGAAATGGTGTCGATGGCAAAGCATAACACTTGTCCAGAGTATTTATCATTTTCCTGAATCCTTCGTGCTCAGCCGCGCTAATAGGGCACATGTCTTTGGCTAAAAAGTTATTTGTTTGTGCTTTTCTGAGCTGGATGGATGCGGAGCTGCACTGAAGAGCGTATCTTTAATGGAAGACTGTGTTGCGGGGGTTGTTTGTCGTTCTTTCTGTTTCTTTATTAGTTGGTCATATTTCGGCCTGTGTTTAAATTTTAAATGGTTAAAAGATTTGTGGTGTTACCAACCGGTGCTGACACAACCGCGTAGCAAATCTTGCGCCTAATATGTTTTTGATCCACGTCTGCTTCTTCCAAACCAAACTGTTGCCAAACAACAGAACTGCTTCTACCTCTTCTGTTGACCAAATACTCCAGCGGCTGCTCTTTTTCTGTCATCTTCACTAGCAGTGATATTTTAACTCAATCAGATCCACATACGCAACTTCTTCACTGACAGCACAGCGTGAGAGAATTTGGGTTTCCGGAAGTGCGAAAATGTGCATGCGCGCGCGCATCAGAATGCAGGTCAAAATAACTTCGAAAAAAAACCAACTATTCACTTTTTTTAATTACACCATTTTTGTGATCGTTGTGACCCGAAATCGTAATCGAAATCAAAATTCAATTAATTGCACAGCCCTACTCTTTACTGTAGTGTAGAGTCTTTAATGTATGGTCAAGTATTATAAGATCTCACGGGTTGTATGAAGTAGTCACAGACTTGAGAGTTGGAAGTAAACAGGTTTAATAACTTCAAAGCTATTTACAAGGATTACTGTTACATAAACACATGCTCACACATACAGAGACCTTACAAGCAACAAGTGACAACATCGAACAACAACATAGTCTACACACCAGCCACTTAAATACACAGAGGGAAACACGAAACACCTGGGGAGATCACATGACAAACACAGACACGTGACACACCAGGGCAACACACTTCAAAACAAAAGCACATGTAACACAACCCAGGACAACGCCTTACAGAGCCCCACCCCTAAGGCGCAAGACCACATGCGCCTAAACCTCCTAACTAGTCATAAAAAAACCCCCAAAAAAACGAAAACTCTAAATCCAGAAAAGGGGGCGGGACACAACATACACAAGACGGGACAAACACACTCAGACAAAGCGACGCTAAAAACTAGCCTCAAAACTCAAAATCTCTTGCTAGATTCAAAATACTCCAGCCGTACTCAATAACTCTGCCATACTCAAAATCAAACTCTAGATTCCCAAAAACTCTGCGAATCTCCAAAACCCTGCAAATCTCAAAAACTCTGAACAAACAGACACAAACTGACAAGACCAGAATCTAACATAAACCATAGACACACCAAGAACAGGAAAAGACTAAACATAGCAAAGACAGACAGAAGACAAAACCAAAACACAAACCATTTGAGTACACACACCAAAACCTTGGAGGCAACAAAGCACACACGAGGTACAAAACAGCTCAAAACACAAACATACAAGACAGAAACAGAACAAGGCACACTGACACTTAACATGGCCTAGCACACCAAGAGAAAACAAACACAATCATGATGAACATTCTACTACAGTTCACACAGAATAGAAACAACACATCCAACCAAAGCAAAACCACAGGAAACTAACAAGACACAAAAACATGGATTCATGAATTTACCAAATACACAACACACCACAAGACAAGACAAAGCATAATCAAAACCAAGAGGGACATAGACACGACATGGCAAGGAACAACTTGCCTCAGCAAACACAGAATTTACTACCGAACATAAACCGCAGGAAAACATACAAATCAGAGTCCGCAGGAAAATCACGTAAACTATCGCGCACGGTACTGGCACATAGACCAACCTAGCTTGGATGCTACCAGGTAGGTTTACAAACTCAGGAACAAAAACATAGCTGTTCGTAGGTCCACATGAAACCGCAGGCGAGCTCAAACTCGCAGGACCAAACTGCGGTTGTCTAGCATACTGTCCACTCATGGTAGCCGCTCCAACTTGTGAATTCCACTCAGCTTCACTAACCTGTGTGGATACGGAGTTTACAGAGTTCAGTCTCTGAGGTTGCGCTGCTCTGGCCTTAGCCTCTTTAGACCGAGGCTTACCGCTCTTCGGCTCCTCTGAGCTCCTCGAGACCGAACTCCCTGGCTTAACACAGTTCTGGCCCACACCTTTGCTGCTCGCGGGACAAACTGGAACCTCGACTTCTTCCCTCAGTGGCCAACTCTGAGGCGATCCTTCGACCTCCATTGGCTGAGGAGGCAGGCCCTCAACCGCCATTGGCTGAGGAGGGGAGCCTTCCATCTCCATGGGCTGAGCAGAGTCTTGGTTGCCAGCCGGCTCCGGTTTGGAAGATATCAGAGGGGCTGCGTCCAGGTGCAGTAGGGGAACCGCTTCTCACGCGAGTGGTCGATTCGGTGGCCTTTACGCAGTTTTTCCTCCTTCTGTTCCGCCCTCTGTGCCGGGGGGGGTCCTCTCTGCTTCTCCGCCAGAGGAGGCATCAGTCCCGGATTCTGGATCATCCAAAACTTCTGGCAGGAACAGAGACTTCCTTTGTCTTTCCCACCTGGAAGCGGGGTCCGCTTCTAGGCGACGACAAGGTGCTCTCCAGCCACTCATCTGGCCAGACATTAGCCATCCCAATCGTCAAGGGCTTAGACTCTTTCCAGGCTGGGTTCTCAGCTCGAGAGGGACGCCGTCTGATAACCAGTCTTGAGCCTGGGTAGAACCTTCCTCCTTCCATTCACCCTCAAGTTGCTACTTCAATATGGAGGTGGATCGATCTGTAAGATCTCACGGGTTGTATGAAGTAGTCGCAGACTTGAGAGTTGGAAGTAAACAGGTTTAATAACCTCAAAGCTATTTACAAGGAATAGTCTACACACCAGCCACTTACTGTAAATACACAGAGGGAAACACGAAACACCTGGGGAGATCACATGACAAACACAGACACGTAACACACCAGGGCAACACACTTCAAAACAAAAGCACATGTAACAACACAGGATGACACCTTACAAGTATAACCTTCAAACCTGGAAAACCAACCCCACTCTAGAAAAGCTGAGGGAACAGGGTCTGAATATTTATCTGTGTGATTATCTTAAAAACAAGACAGAATTCAAGATAAAAATACAAATCATGAGACACAGATTTTCAGGTTGAAACTGTTAATGACTTTTGAAGTTTCTCTATAATGAAACCACTAAACACAACAGACTCATCATTTAGGATCACACAGCCTCACAGTTCCTCCATCAAACCAACCACCATCAACCCAGAATCCAGCGTAGAGAGGCTGAGTGAAGGTGGTGTGGACTGTGTGGAGGAGGGTCAGTGTGTGAGAGACGCTGTAGAAGGACAGAGTTCCTGCACTGTGATCCACATACACTCCTATTCTGGAGGATGATGGACCTGAGATCTTAGTCTGAACGTTGTTGTGCCAGAAAGATAGAGAGGGAAAACACTCCAGACTCCAGGACTGATCATTGTGTCCAAACCTACACTCTTTACTTCGTCCTTTTCTCCTGATCCCTTTATATGAGACTGATATGGAAACAGCAAATCTACTGCTCCACTGCACCTCCCAGTAACAGCGTCCACTCACACTCTCCTTACTCAACACCTGACTCCAGTAGTTAAATCTCTCTGGATGATTGGAGTAAAACAGGTTTATTAAACCGTCCATCACCACTCTGTTCTCCTCAGACAGCGTGAGGAACTGATTCACTGTGTTTGGATCCAGAGTCAGTCGACAGAAATCTAAAACACAGAAAGAAGAGAATAATGAACATTTCAGCTTTTTACTGATAGAAAGTGTTTTTTTAGAGAGAAAAAGAGCAGTAACTATTTGTGTCTATATTTACTCTGTGTGTGTGTGTTTGTGTTTGTGTGTTGTACACATACACTGAAGGAAATCTTCTCTGCTCTTTGGCTCTGAGGGTAAAATCTTCTGAACTGCTGCAGCTGTGGAGACACACACACACAGTGAAAAGTGCTGAAATATCTTAATAATAATAATAATAATAATAATATTTTTTAAAAACTATAGATTAAATAATAATTTCATCTCAAAAATTAAAAGAATGCCTGGAGTTAAATATATCCAATATGTATATACAATGTGTGTGTGTGTGTGTGTGTGTGTGTGTGTGTGTGTGTGTGTGTGTGTGTGTGTGTGTGTGTGTGTG
>JBBIGC010174797.1:0-15163 GCA_037576955.1 Lepidarchus adonis
CAGTAGCAACAGCAGTAGAAGCAGTAGTAGCAGTAGCAGTAGTAGTAGCAGTAGCAACAGCAGCAGTAGCAGTAGCAGTAGCAACAGCAGTAGAAGCAGTAGTAGCAGTAGCAGTAGTAGCAGCAGTAGAAGCAGTAGTAGCAGCTGTAGAAGCAGTAGTAGCAGTATCAGCAGCAGTAGCAGTATCAGCAGTAGTAGCAGTATCAGCAGCAGTAGCAGTATCAGCAGTAGTAGCAGTATCAGCAGCAGTAGCAGTAGAAGCAGTAGTAGCAGTATCAGCAGCAGTAGCAGTAGCAACAGCAGTAGAAGCAGCACAGAGGCTACAGCGGTAACAATACGCATCCAAGAAATGCATACACCGGACACTTTGCGCGTTGTGGTGAGGGCGAGAGGTGAGGGTGGCAGCTTAACGAGGTAAATAACATGAAAGGAAAACTGTTCTGCAGCTTTTCATGGTTAGAGGCGAGATACCGGGGGGAGAGCTAACAGGGTTTAACTATACCACACCCAGTGTAACAGTCCATTTACATTAGTGCAGGTGTCATCATCTTGGGTTGATTTACCTGCATTTTTCTGAATGATCTATTCCAGGGGTGCCTGACTCTGGTCCTGAAGGGCCAGTGGTTAGCACAGCTGTTCCTTTCCTCAGACAATCTCACTGTACCTGACAATTACCAGGTGAACTGAACCAGGTGTGACTGAGAAGGGAAATCACCAAATGGCAGCCTTCTACCCAGGCACCCCTCATCTATACTAGATGCACGTTCAATATGCATAAAATTATCAGGGGTGAAATGGGTCTAAGAGCTGTATGATGCAGAATTTCCCAGCCCTGCTCCTGGAGATCCACTGCCCAACACCTGGTCCAACTAGTCAACTAATAACCCCTTCCTATGTGTGTTAAAGCAGGAAAAAACACCAAAACAGTCATTGCACCTCCAGGACCACAAATGCTGCTAATGTATAGAATGAGAACCCACAATGTGAACATTATACACTGACATCCATAATGCTTGAGTAGCTGGTCTACAGAATTACAAAAATGAACCTAGTCACTCACTTTAGGTCCAGGCTTCCCTGATAATCCAACGTTGCCCTGTGTAAGGATACACAAAATTGTAACAAACTGAAAAACAAAACAGATCAGGCTTGAAATTTCCTAAAGACACTCACCCTCTCACCGCTCTCACCCTTCGGACCTGGCTGTCCAGGAATACCAAAGCCAGGACTGCCCTTTAAAAACCCCAGAGACGATAAATCAATACATCAGGCCAAAACACCTCGTAATGAAGCAATCTCCCTCAAATAACCACGTTTACCTTTTCACCTTTGTCCCCTTGGTCTCCCTTAATTCCCTGAGGCCCATGAGGTCCAACTGGTCCAATGTCCCCCTGCAAGACAATTCAATGAGTAAAGACTGTTAGGAAAATATACAAAGCAAGTAGCAGCTGGTGACATAGCAGTATAGCATTATTGGAAGTAGGACACAGCAACATACTGGGGTAAGTGAAGGAGACGTAACATCAAATTGCTGTAAATTAGCAGCAAAATCTCCAACTTTTCAATATAATCACAAGAAACAGACCTATTACAGGTTTTATCTCCTCTACCACTATGTCTTCATCTTCTTCTCAATTCAACACAGCCCAAACCCAACTAAGCCCAAGAAAGTTTTAGCAGCATCCTGAGCAGCTGCATCACTGTCTGGTTTGGAAACTGCACTGTCATGGATCGCAAGGCCTTGGCAACTAAAAAGATTAATGGAGTCTATCCGCTCCATCACATACAATATTACCATGCGTTGCATCCACAAAGCCACTGACAAGGACTGACTGCTAACACACACACACACACACGCACACACACGCACACACACACACAATTAATAGTTATATTGTTTTCTCTTATATTATTCACATTTGTATGTGCACCATAGTCTTGGAGGAATGTGCAGACTCTGTATGGTTGAAATAACAATAAAAGCCCATTCCAGTCGACTTGGTGTTGTTTTAAACTCATTTCCCTTTCTCAAGTCAAATGTATGTACAGCAGCAAGTGTCGACTAGTCCCAAATTTTTTGATGTGAATTGAGATTTAAACATCATTGCATTTTGATTTTGTTTACATCCCCCTTTTTTCTGGAATCGGGCCTGTATTATGGAACGTTAACTGAAAGTTAAACCGGGACTCTCGTTAAGACACAAATACGTACATCCATCCATGTATCATAGCACGGCTGCTCATTCCACCATCATATGATCTGCATATGTAATCAGGGTCAAGCCCATTGGTTACACTTTTAAGCTAAAGCGTGCACCGAGACTCAGGGTGGTGATCCATGATCCTGAGCGTTCTGTATTGGCACTTGATTGACTTCAGTATGACGTTACATTCACGTCATAGTACAGAATGATTCTAACTTTTTTAGAGCTTAACCCTCACGTCCTTATATTAAAAATCCTGATACAGCGACGTAAGCAGAGAAAATCTCTCAGCTGCTACTAGGTTCACCCTTTGACTGCATAAGGTGTAAAGAATCATGGGATATAGCTGATTCTCCAGAACGGTAGATTAACGACATGTAAATGCAATACATTCATTTTCTTTGTGCTCATTAGGAGTTCAGCAGAAACTGACATAAGAAAACGTGACATGCAACCAAACATGAGCCCTGAAAGCCTGTGTGGACGGCTCCTAATGAGCAAGCTGAGGGCGACAGAAGTGAGCAAAATCTCCCTAAACTGGAAGAAAGAACCTTGGGAGGAACCCATCCTCCTCTGGTCGACACTGGACAGCGGCAAAAGAGGTCAGCTAAGAGTCTACTGCTCAGAACAACAGATACAAGTACATGAAGCATATAGGGAAGGTCCACTGTCTGGGACAGGTCAGCAGGAGGCCCCAATGATGGATGATCAGGTCAAAGGTACAAGAGGGGCTGGCAACAGGTGCAATGGGCGTAGCAGCCTGCTTTGCTTGACCTCTGCCCAAGGCCTATGACCTAGGTGTTGCTTTGTGTGCTTGATGGTAAAAAGTTATAGCTTTCTGCCCTGACCTTGAGTAGAAGCAGGTGTCAGATCTGCTCTGTTCATCTAAGAGCTGAAGTAAAAGTCTCTGCCCGTACTTCTTTGGTATTAAGAGGTTTCCAGGGATTCGTTCAAGTTCTCGTTTCTTTTGTGTCTGCAGCTGTTTGACGGGAAATCACGGAGAGTGCATGGCAGCGCACACCACCATTTCCAGATGCAGGCAAGGGCTGTTGTGCTAGGTGATGTAGGTGCTCCATTATGACTGATTGGGTATTTTTAACCTGTTTTACCAATAAGAAGCATCCAGAAAGGAACTTCTCCATCATACTCCTATGTTGAGTTTATATTCTTTCTAAATTCCTCTGAATAGTTGCACACCTTGTTCATGTCCTACTGGTCATATCCTCTTTAATCCATGGCTTATTAGGCCAACTCTATGCATTATTGGGGATATTTTTTAAACACAGCTCTTTCAATGTGCTTTGGCCTGTCATTTGTAAATATTTTATTTAGAGACGGGCCGTTAACAATAAAAAAATTATCGCCGTTAATCTTCGTTCATTGTAGGAGTTCTTCCAGTCTCAAGTACCACCTAAACGCAAAGCATTTCTTAGCTAATGCGAAAGATACCGGCCCAGGCACTGAAGTAGTCGTCGTCAAACTACTGTGGTTGAGTAGAGCCGAGGCAAGACCATCAGCACAGCACAGCTAACTCATCTAATCGTTCAGTGGATTGTCACCAGCTGCCGGTGTTATGCTGAAAAAGGCATGTGCCTGCCGTGGATCGCATCCCCATCTCGGGAGCGCGCACAGGCCTCACCATGGTCGACCAAAGAAGCTAAGTGCACATGCTCAGTGTCATATCCAGAGGTTGTCTTATGAAAATAGACGTATGAGAGTTGCTAGCATTGCTGCAGAGGTTGTAGGGGTGGAGGGTGCTGTCGGTGCTCAGACCATACACCACACACTGAATCACACTGGTCTACATGGCTGTCTTCCCAGAAGGAAGTCTCTTCTGAAGATGATGCACAAGAAAACCCACAAACAGTTTGCTGAGGACCAGCTGATTAAAGACATGGATTACTGGAACCATGTCCTGTGGTCTGATGAGACCAAGATAAACTTATTTTGTTCAGATGGTGACAAGTGACTTTCATAAACACGCAGGAGACTCCTTTCTAAGATAACGATATCTTAGAAAGTTAAATAATCAGCACCTGAGCTCATACAAGCAAAAAAAACCCAAAACAATAAGACCTACAACACACTGTGATGAAAAAATATGAGATGTATTATTCACATGTGCCAACAGAGCGAAGCTTGAGTTCAACACAAATGGAAATTACACAAAACAACTGAGAGAAAGAGAAAGAGAGGGAGACAAACACAGAGAGAGGGAGAGAGAAAAGAACAAATTAGAGACAGAAAGAGTGAGAGAGAGAGACAGACAGGGTGAGGGAGGGAGAGAGAGAGAGAGAGAGAGAGAGAGAGAGAGAGAGAGAGACTGGGAGTGAGGAAAAAGAAAGAAAAAAAAAGTTAGAAAGAGTTTGAGAAAAGTGAGAATGAGGGAGGAAGAGAGACAGAGGGAGTGGAAAAAAAGAACAAATTAGAGACCGAAAGAGTGAGATACATAGAAAAAGTGAGAGAGACAGACAGACAGACGGCAACCAGGTTAGGAGAACAAAAACAATTGTGTCTTGCCTACAGTCAAGCATGGTGGTGGGAGTGTCATGGTTTGGGGCTGCATGAGTGCTGCTGACACTGTGGAGCTACAGTTCATTGAGGGAACCATGAAAACCAACATGTATTGTGACACTGAAGCAGAGCATGATCTCCTCCCTTTAGAAACTGGGCCACAGGGCAGTATTTCAATATGATATAAACCCTAAACACACCTCCAAGACGACCACTGCCTTACTAAAGAAACTGAAGTATGTCTTTAGACCTAAACCCTATTGAGCATCTGTGGAGCATCCTCAAATGGAAGCTGGAGGTGCACAAGGTCTCTACCATCCACCAGCTCTGTGATGTCATCATGGAGGAATGGAAGAGCATTTCAATGGCAACTTGTGACGCTCTAGTGAATGCCCAAGAGAGTTAAAGCAGTGCTGGAAAATAATTGGTGGCCACACAAAATATTGACACTTTGGGTGCAATTTAGACATTTTCACTTAGTGTGAAATGTCATATCTTCAGTGTTATCCCATTAAAAAATATAATAAAATATTTACAAAAATGTGGGTAGCATAAGGATCTGAGGGTCTTATTGTGATGGAGCATCTTCAGAAAAGCAGGTGGCGTGTTCCAGGTTTTCACTAGTTAGTACCTACCAAAAGTGATCCAAAGAAGAGTCATGGACACCCAAGGCTCACTGCTGCATATGGGGAGCAAGGGCTTGAGTAAAAAGTAAATGCTGACTCTGATATAGAGATGGTGTTAATGTTATGGCTGATCAGACCCTAATATCAGTCTATTGGAACCACGTCCCTAGACCCGAAACTTCGCTCGGACTCTAAGTGACACCGTTTTTGGAATGATGTTCATCTTCTTCTAGACCCGAGGGAGCCTTTAGTTTCACACGAACACTCGTTTCACGAACGAATAGCGTGTGAATCATCAGAGAGGCAGATGTGTCTCTTGCTTTTATCAGTGTAGATGAAGGGATCCCACAGGAAGAGGAACTGTCAGATCTGATTCCTAAGTTCAGACAAAAAAAACCCAAACACGGCGTGTGTGGGAGGAGAACCTCCCACGGACGCTCTATCTCGGTTCACGATTTGGATTTTGTTTGAATTTGTTCCATTTGATGTGTGGAAAGCAAATTTCTGTCTGCTGATGTGTCTTACCCTGGCACCTTTCTTCCCTGGGGGACCAAGTACCTGTGGTAAACAAGAAGATTTTGAGTTCCTGTTGATGTGGAAAGTGCATAATGAACGTCATATGAACGTCTGAAGTAATTCTACAATGTTTACCCCTTTAGCTGGATCCCCTGGTGCTCCACGCTTTCCCTGTGGACCAAACAGAAAGAACCTTAAACACTGCAAACAAAATATACCTATAGCGATGCACAGTGTCCAAAAGTTTACGGACACTGTCGAATTAGGGTGCATTCATTGCTGGCACATGGCTTGTGCAATCTCTATAGATAAGCAATGGTCAGCATCGACTACAGGGGCTTCGGCTGTAGAGAGGTAGAACGGCATTCTCTAGAGTGATGGAGGCTTATCTACATCTCTTATTTCTTTTATAAAATAATTTATTTTACATATTTTATTTCTTGTAACTTTATCTCATAGCTGATTTCACTTTATGCTCTTTTTTCTCTGTAAAGCACATTGAAGGATGATAATGTGTTATAGAGTTTACCTAACTGTATTGTTACAATTGCTCCCATGTGTGACTGTTATTCTTCTGAATTATTTTTCTGAATTTGACTTTCATAAACACGCAGGAGACTCCTACAGCATAAACGATATCTTAGAAAGTGAAATAATCAGCACCTGAGCTCATACAAGCAAAAAAAAAACCCAGAAACAATAAGTTCTACAACACACTGAGATGAAAAAATATGAGATGAATTATCCACATGTGCCAACAGAGCGAAGCTTGAGTTCAGTGCTTCATCAGAGCTCAACACAAATGGAAATTACACAAGACAACTGAGAGAAAGAGTGAGAGAGGGAGACAAACAGAGAGAGAGAGAGAGAGAGAGAGAGAGAGAGAGGAAGAGGAAGAGAGACTGGGAGTGAAGAAAAGAAAGAGAAAGAAAGTGAGAGAAAGTTAGAAAGAATGTGAGAGAAGAGAGAGAATGAGAGAGGAAGAGAGACAGAGAGAGGGAGTGAAAAAAAGAACAAATTAGAGACAGAAAGAGTGAGATACATAGAAAAAGTGAGCAAGACAGACAGAGTGAGAGAGAGAGAGACAGAGAGAGAGAAAGCGACTAGGAGTGAGAAAAAAGAAAGAGAGAAAGAAAGTGAGAGAATGTTAGAAAGAATGTGAGAAAAGAGAGGAAGTGAAAAAAGAACAAATTAGAGACAGAAACTGCGAGATACATAGAAAGAGTGAGAGGCACAGAAAGAGTGAGAGAAAGAGTGTGAGAGATGCGTGAGAATGAGAGAAGAAGAGAGACAATGAGTGAGACAGATACAAAGGGTAGAACAGAAAGAGTGTGAGACGGAGACGGTGAAAGAGTGAGAAAGAGAGAGAGTGATAGAGAGAAAGAGTGAGAAATAGAGAGGGTGATAGAGAGAAAGAGTGAGAGACAAAGTTGGGAAGTTAGTTACATTGCACATGAACAGTTTGTCTCTCTTTTGCTGTTTTTCTCGCTCTTGCGCTCTCTCTCTCTCTCTCTCTCTCTCTCTCTCTCTCTCTCTCTCTCTCTCTCATTGATAACAGTTGTCTCCATCTCAAATAACTCCATCTCAAATAACACACACACACACACACACACACACAGGCAGTTCTCATCGGCTGAAACAAATTGGACATTCACCTCCTCACCCTTGGGCCCAGCAGCTCCAGTTGAGCCCTAGGTGAAGAACAAACACAGCGTTAGTGAAAGAACGAGAACCTCAAACTCTCCGTCTGCTTTAACCTTTAACCACGTCTCATCATGATGGAGAAGCTCTGCAGCACTAATGACTAATCTAATCACTGGAGACGTCCTCACGTCCCAACTCAGCATCGAGTTCCACTTCATCGAGGCTCCTTTCGTCCTAACGGGACAACAGGTTCGAGCACGGCGTTCCCGCCAGCAATCGGGAAAGTTAATAATTCATCACAGGGATCACTGACACACGCCCCACTCACGGCCTCAGATCTTCATCCAGGTGGTTCTTTCTTTTTAATCATCTTGATTAATGAGGAGCCAGCGTTGCTCCTGGACTGCAGGGCCCAAACCCAAAAAGCAGTGTGGAGGCGGCGCTCCCCTCGCTAATCAGTTCCTTTAATTTCCCCTGGGAGCCTGAAGTCGATCTCTCTTAATAGAAGCTGTAATAGCAGCAGGAGACAGGGCTGCTGTGGAGAAGGTTGGAAAGGCAGCTGAAGAAATGAAGAAGTACATCAATGGACTTCAGAGAACAGGGATTACTAGCGCATTTGTTTAAAGTGGTTCCTCTCTGCACCATGCAGCACCCAGAGACTAGAAGAACAAGAAGATTCTCCACTTACTCCCATCCCCTGAGGTCCCACAGGTCCTGTATCTCCACGATCCCCCTGCACAAAACACACGAAAGCATTCACAGCACTTTCCCAAACTTCCCAAGCACATTCCAGACTTTTCCTGCTTCAACTCAGCTCATTCGACCTCGATGATTACACTACATGGCCAAAAGTATGTGGACACCACAATGTCACACCTACAGGTGCCTGTTGAACATCTCATTTTGAAACAACGGACGTTAGAATGGAGCTGACCCCTGCAGGAACGGCCTTTAGTCTCAACTGGAGGTGTTCCTTTAGGACCATGGCTGCAGGCGTTCGCTTTCAATCAGCCAAGAGGATATTACCGTATTTCCCCAACGATAATCCATGACTTATACATCGACTGGGTGCGGTTTGTTTAAATTGGACGTTCTATAAAAAGCATTTGCTAAAAGTATAATTCAGTACAAAAAGACGACATCCCCAAATGATTAGTAGAATGTAAATGTGCTGTTTACTGCAGCAATGAACCGTTAGAAAAGCAACGCGAAGCAAAGGTAGATCATTGATCTACGCCACAGATCCAGCCTCTTAAACTTTTTAGTGTATAATACAAGCTGGAAAAAGCTAAATTTAACAAATGAAAGGAACAAAAGTTTATTGCTGGCTGGTAAAAATTAGCTGTGACTTTGGATTTTTTTTCTCCCTTAATAATAAACTCCTTCAGTTAAAAAACGTGTTTTGTGTTTACATGTGTTGTCTTTAACCAATATTTAAATGTGCTTGATGATCTGAAACATGACAAACATGGAAAATAATATATAATATAATAAATCAGTAAGGGGCAAACACTTTTTCATACCATTGTATCTGGAAAAATATTTATGTTAAAGCAGTAAGGCAACTGTGGAGAACGTTACATTTATGTGTTTGCTTAGTTTACTGAACAGAAAATAAATACATTTATGAACTGAATTCATATTTGAGATGAGCTCATGCCAAAAAAAAAAAGAGCAGTGACAGGAGGAGCTTTTATATAACTGTCCTGTGACTGAACAGAGGTTTGGTCCACCCAGGTATCCTACCTTGTCTCCATGCTCCCCTTTCAAGCCTCTTTTCCCCTAAGCACAAAAAAACACATTAAAAAAAATATATAAGTCAATTGATCGATTAGTCAAAATACTCATAGATCTGCCATAACATTAAGACCCCCGACAGGTGAACTGAATCTAATTATTTAATTACAGAGATACTTGTGTTTAGAATCATGGGATATATCAGGCAGGTGAACAGTCAGTTCTTGAAGTTGTTGTGCTAGAAGCAGGAGGCCTTATTGTGATGAAGCATCTCTAGAACAGCAGGTCTTGTGGAGTGTTACAGGTCTGCAGTAGTTAGAACCAACAGTGATCCAACTGGGTCATGGGTGCCCAAGGTTCACTGATGCATGATCCCAAAGAGGACAGAAATGAGTCAGACACACAGTGCAGCACAGACAGAGCTGTTTCACTGGTCCTGCTCACTATTAGACAGGTGGTGTTAATGTTATGGCTGATCAGTGTATATACTACATCAGGTTTAAACATACCCGGGGCCCAGCTGGTCCTGGTACTCCTAGTATTCCTTGCTCACCCTGTAAATAAGGAAGAAAACTGATTTTTAGAGACGTGTCTCCTTAAAGAAAGATCCAGCCCAACACATGGCACTGATTAGGTGGAATGAGGAGATACCTTTGGACCAACAGGACCTGAAAGACCCAGGTTACCCTGAAAGAAGAAAAAATAATTTTAAAATCCTCCTCACAGATGTTTAAGAGCACTTTTTATTTTTATTCATTTCGTCATTTTTATATATAATATATATTTACAGAGAAGACCATTAAACTGTTTTATCTGATAGATGTTTTCAGCCTCTGAGAAAGGAAGTATGTACCTTTTCTCCAGGAGGTCCACGTAGACCTTGAATACCTGGAACACCAATGCCGTCTTCTCCCTGCGTCAAAAAAGAAATAAAATTGTTAAAAATCAGGGTGTATTTTTATATGCACAACAGTACCAGAAAATTGGACCCGTTGTGAGGACGGCTGTGGTCTGCAGCCTTTGATTTCGGAATCGTTGCTGTTTAGCGTATTACTTACTTTACATTGTCCTGTTTTTAGTCTCTGTTGATGTTTCGAGTCCTGCATTTCCCGCCATCTGTCTTAGCCCCGCCTAAGCCCCGCCCTCCCGTTATTGTGTACACTTGCTCCTAGTTTTTGTCTCCTTTCTCAAACCTGTCTCCTACAGTCAAACCTCGTTAGCTCACCCCTATTGGTCTGGGCCCTAAACTTGGCGAGATCAGTTGACGATTCTTTGACATTCAATTCTTTGATACATTTTTACAACAAAATTAAAGATTTTAAATAAAAACAAATAAATAAATGAAATAAAACTCAAAGAAAAAGATGTATGATGTAATTATATGTTAATGCAGTGTGCTGGTGATGAAATAGGCTGATGAAATTGAGCAGTAAAAACATCAGCGTTATCATGCTGTCCCTTTCTCAAGAAATTGCTGTGATAAATGCAAATTTCCTTTTTTTTGTTCACCAGCCACACAACACAACCTTTCTTTACCAAACATTTTGGGTCTAATTCACAAACTTGTACACAAACTCAGAATCGAGGCTACTGAAAACAGTAGCTGTGCGTACGTGCGCCTAGATGCTGCATTCCACCGGTGTTTGTCTGCTGTTTTGTTTGAAAGTTTATTTTCTCAGTGTTTGTCTTTGTCAACTGGATTAATATTTCTCTGGACGATATGCTGCTGCTATGGATTACACTCTTCATCTACATCTAGTTTGTTTAGCTCTGGTTAGCCTGGGTATGCTAAGTAGCAGTAGCGTCCTGTTGCAATTCAGATTGCCACTTACTCAGGCTGCTTACAGACACTGAAGGACACTTTTCTGGATTTTATGGACACTTTCCTGTCTGAGATCTTCACATACTAGACATGTGTTGCTGGTCTCTGCCTCTGCCCACTATCTCTGCCCACTAGCTCTGCCCGTTGCCTCTGGCTTTCCCAGGCTTCCTATGTGCTCCCCCTGATCTCCCTATAAACATTGCAGATGATTGAGTTTCCTCAATCTCTCTCCTTCTCTGTCCCCAGTTTTCTCCTGGTTCTTTACTCCTGTACGGGTTGGTACTGGGTTGGCAGAGATTTGGGTAATGCAGTACAGCATTACAGCAGTAGAATTAGTCTAACCACATTCTACACTGCGTTCAGTGCAAACACGGACCAAAGTGTTGTGAGCTATAGATGGAGAAATGCATACACCAGACAGGTTGCGCATTGTGGCGGGGGCGAGAGGTGAGGTCGTCAGTTTAACGAAGTAAAAATCATGAAAATAAATCTTTCATAGTGAGAGGTTGGCAAGATAACGGGGGCGAGCTAACAGGGTTTGACTGTATTTATATTGATATATTTATATACATATATTTTATTAATACTTCATATTTTTATTTTGTATTACTATATATATATATATTTAAATAGTATATTTTTAGAGTTACAGGTATCTTTTAAATATTTGTAAAGGTAGTTTTTTACTTATTTCCTTTACTTTTACTTATTTTACCTTTACTTTTACTTTACTTATTTACTGTGTATTTAAGTGTCTTAAATGTCTTGTATATTTGAACATATTTGATATATTTTTATCTTACACTTTTCTTTATAAATGCAAAAAGGTGGGGGGCTGTGTGAAATGGCATTTCAATACACTGTGTACTGTGTATACTGTTGTACTGACAATAAACCTCGGATAAACCTTGGATCTTGAATCTTGAATATTTGTATTTAGTGTTTAGTATGTACATATTACATTCATTCACTCTACTGTCATCTCTGACTGGAAATTAATACACTGTGGAAAGTGCTGTTAAATATTGTTACTGTAGCCTCCACTGATGCTGTATTGCAGTTTTTCAGTTCAAGCATACACACCTTTTCTCCTTTTTGACCAGAAAGTCCAGGGTTTCCATCAACTCCTACTGGTCCAGGTAAGCCTGCCTGACCCTTACCACAAAAGCAACAGTAACCAGTTAAAATAATGTAAAAAAATCTAAAGTAAATTTACTATATATATTGGTTTCTAGATACATAAAATATATTACTTGAGCAGCTTTTTTTTGCTGAAAATAAGTTTTTAAAAAAGATAAATATCATAGATATTTACAAATTATTTTTTTTAAATAAAAAAAATATAATACAAATGTAATAATTTAAATAATACAAATAAAATCTACATATTCTGCCAGCAACCCATTCCAACCCAGACAACCTTCTGAATGAGGCACGATATAAGGCTCATTTACATATATCACAGCTACAAAATGGTCTGTTAATTGCTAAGGAATGAAAGGAGACTGGAAAATGTTCTGTTATTTGTAAATCATGTAAATTAAGCCAAACAAATGTCAATGGCCTGAGAATTCATGGACTAACAATTTGACCATCTTCCCCTTTCTCTCCTTTGGGTCCTGGCTTTCCACGTGGACCCTGCAAGAGGCAAAGACACTGAATTTAAGATAAAATACATACAACAGATTAATGCAATGTGAAGTTATAATATACTGCAAGACAGCTCACCCGAAGACCCGGTTCTCCAGTCTCGCCCTGTAAAGAACCAGAACCAGAACATAAATCTCAAGCTGTGAATCAAGATTCAAGATGTGTCCTAAATGTTCCTGGGACTGTGGAACTTGAAGGAAGATATCAAATCGAACTTGAATTAAATAAGAGCATTTAATTAAAAGTTAATATAATAATGAAAGAGAAATATACTACAAACTGCAGTAAATGTAAAATATAAACAATAGCTATACTATAATAACTGTAAAATGTAAACAATACTGCATTATAATAACTGTAAAATATAAACAATTCTGTACTGTAATAACTGTAGAATTTAAACAATACTGAAATATAACAACTGTAAAACAAACAATACTGAACTATAATACTATTAAATGTAAACAACACTGAACTATAATACTATTAAATGTAAACAACACTGAACTATAATACTATTAAATGTAAACAACACTGAACTATAATTATTAAAATATAAACAATTCTGTATTGTAATTACTGTAAAATATAAACAATACTGAACTATAATAACTGTAAAACAAACAATACTGAACTATAATACTATAAAATGTAAACAACACTACTATAATAACTGTAAAATATAAATACGGAACTATAATACTATAAAATGTAAACAACACTACTATAATAACTGTAAAATATAAATACTGAACTATAATACTATAAAATGTAAACAACACTACTATAATAACTGTAAAACAAACAATACTGAACTATAATACTATAAAATGTAAACAACACTTCTATAATAACTGTAAAACAAACAATACTGAACTATAATACTTTAAAAATGTAAACAACACTTCTATAATAACTGTAAAATATAAATACGGAACTATAATACTATAAAATGTAAACAACACTTCTATGATAACTGTAAAATATAAATACGGAACTATAATACTATAAAATGTAAATTGTAAACTGTAAATTGTAAACAATAAGTGTCCCGGTTAGGAGTGAACTGTGGTGGGACGTCCTGATTCAGAAGTCTTACAGCTTTCGGCCAGAAGACTCAGTTTGAACAGTTGATTGGTGAGTTGAGTCCCTGATGATTCTAGATGCTCTGGAGTAGTTCTGCTGCCCTGATCATCCTGAGTAGGATTTCTTGGTCCTGGACAGTGCAGTTCCCAAACCAGGATGTGACATTCTGTATCAGGACACGTTCCACAGCAGCAGAGTCACAGTTGTCTCAGGTGGTTGAGATGCCTCCTCCCTTGTGAACTGGGCTTGAAAGTGTTCAGTCTGTGGTGTGTGGTGAAGACGTTTCTCCCCAAACACTGATTTTAGTTTTTACCTGTAGCACCAGTGAAAAAGGCTGCACAGGTTTCGGCTTCGATTTGCCAGTGCAGACCTTGATCATGGGAAATGGGTGTCCAAAAATGAGACCTCCAGTACCATGGAGAGCTTGAGTTTAAGCTATCCTTCACTTTCCCATCTTCACCATGCAGCTCTTGTGGTACTTTGACGTGTGCGGGGCTTTCACCATGCAGATGAATAAACTGTCAGACCCGCAAGGTACAAGTGGCTTCAAACAGGTGGATCTAAACTTCTGACTGGGACGTGGTGATGACTCACCCAGAGCAAAACCTTTCATGGTTTAACAGTTAAATAAATAACTGAAATAGTAAATAAATCGTTTGTTATTTACCTTTACAGAAATGCCAGGAGATCCAGGTGGTCCTGACTGCCCTGGGAGTCCAGGAGGCCCTGAGACCCCTGGTAAACCTGAAGCCCCTTGCGGACCCTGTAATACACAGAGAAACTAAACTACACTCTGAGTCTAAACTGTGATTACAGTTCATCCTGGTTCAGAAAAGTGAACCCTGTTCATACAGGAACTGTACATAATGACCATCATGGAGAGCAAACTTACTGCAGATCCTGGTTCTCCTTTCCGTCCAGGCACAGCTTCCAGACCTCCGAGTGAATATCCAGGCTCTCCCTTAAAAAGCCAATAAAGATCTTTAGAAGAAATCTTTCATTTCTACATTATAAAAAGGTAGGGTAGGAGATTCTGGACACGTCAGCAGATTTGGTAAAAATGGAACGACAAAATATGCCCACCCCCAGACAGGTGCATCATGTAATCACATCATTTGTTATGTAATCACCTCATTCATCATGTAATCACAAATTCAATGAGTGGATGAGCCCTTTACTGTACTGCAGCTGCTGAAAATATGGATCTTTTTGTCTTTATGTCAGATCAGTTAAAAACGAATTGTTATGGGGATGTGGAAAATATGCTAAAAATGGATGGACAAACAGACACATAGATAGATAGATAGATAGATAGATAGATAGATAGATAGATAGATAGATAGATAGATAGATAGATAGATAGA
>JBBIGC010174813.1:0-15161 GCA_037576955.1 Lepidarchus adonis
CCACCACCGTTCTGTCTGTGAGGAGAATAATAGCCTGTCTCCAACAAACGCCTGTCTCTATTAAACGCCTGGTCGTCAGAATATTTTTTTAAATAGTAGCCCCGGCTATTAGAAGATATACGGTATGTGTGGATGCCGTTTACTGATCCCTTTCCAAACTGGTTATGAAGCTCCATGATCTGAACATCAGTGCACCCCTTTGCAACTGAATACCAGACTTTCTGACAAGCAGACTACAAGTTTCCCCCAGGGACATGTGCTCAGTCCACTATTGTACACATTATTTACATATAACTGCATAGCCACACAAAGCTCCTGCACCAATAGCAGACAACGCAACTATCATAGGCTGCATTTCAGATGGTGATAAGTCATGTCTCCTCTGGGTAATGCTGCTTAAATGAATGCAGGAAACTTGGGTAAAATTTGAATAGGACGTTACAAACAAGAAGATGGCAGAGAAAGCTAGCCTGAGAGATGCCCCAGCCAAATTTAAATCTAAAGTCTGGGTTCACTTTGGCTTTTATAACATTGATGGAACAAACAATCATAATTTTGTACGAGGCCACATCTCTGTTGCAGGCTTGTTTCATAGCAATAAAAAGCCTACAAGCAAACATGCATCAACGTGAGTGCATATCCCAACCAATTTCTGTTTGCTAAATGGTCCTCATCAACTATTCTGATCAAACAAAAACAGAACGCTGTTAAACAGCGTGTTAAACAGCGCTCTTTACAAGAGGAACCACCTGCAAAACACTGATGTGTTTGGTGTAGATAAGATGCCCCTTCAGGAGATGGGCCTCTAAATCACACACGTGATTGGCTTTTGCCTTTTCCAGTTGGTTTGTGTCTGCCGACTTTTGTTAGCACCAAAAAGTTTAAAATTAAGAAAGATGTTACTGTATTTATTTTACTATTTTATGATTTATACTTTATTATATTACATGCTTGGTTATGTTTACTGGCAATGTCTGGTTACTCCCTTTAGTTCTCTGCCATTTACTGTTAATACCAATGAAAGATATGTTACCTTAAAAATGACAGAATTCACATATTAACATATTGTAATCAGAAAGGATTTCCCCGTATGTTTCTGTGATATATTGCTATATAATTGTATTGCAATATATCAGTTATGGCAGAATCGATGCATCATGATGTTATCTGTATCATATACATTGTATCATATATATCGTATACATAGGTGTGATCACAAAAGCAGGACAAAACAGCGATTCTTGAACAATTGACCAAGCATGCACACTTGTTACAAAAGACGAGATCTCAGACTGGCTGTAATGTGTGTCAATCAACTCCCAAACACCACAGTGGGGGTGGGTGATAAGCTAACACCTTTTTTAAAAAGGGTATTCTGTTGTACAGTCTTAAAGTTGATTTTGAATGGCAGGGCTTTTATTTTACTTTTATTACTTTACTAATATATTATTTATGATGACATGCAATTTTTGAAGAAGCTCAGAGTCCAAGAATTTCATTGTTGGTAATGATGTTCCATTGTTTCCTTCATATGACAATAAACTTTAACATTTTGTACCAATCGTGTTACATGACAATCAGTCATTTCTCAATGCAAGAATTCAAAGAATTTACACATTTTACCATAATACTGGAAAATATCCAGGTAATTTATAGAACTCTCATTTTAACTTTTACTGGGTTTATAAGTTAGTGCAGCAAAAAAAATTTTTTATTTTGGAGTCTTCATACTTAATGATCCTTCATTTTGACAGTTTTGTATACTCTATTTTCAAATGTAAAAAAAGAGATCAAAATGACATGCAGAATATGAAGATACTAGGCATTGTTCTGAGAACGACAAGATATAAGCATGCAGTCGTTGTGTAAAGAATATATCGCACCTCTGTTTTGGTGACTTTGTGTTTGGCCAGTTTCACCACAGCGAAATTTCCCTTCCCCAGTGTACGGACAATCTCGTAGAAGCCGACCTGCAGCGGTCTTGCAGGCTGGCCTGAGTTGGACCCCAGCCCATCCTCTGATAACACCACCATGGCTGCTGTTGTATATTGAGAGCTGTTAAATTATTGAACATGAGACATGATATCAACAGAAAGCTTTTTAGTAGTAAATTACAAATGACAATAGATAAACATGAATGAAACTGAGGAAGATACATTTCTAGACGTGTACATTAAATTCACTGTAAGGGTAATGAATGGGAAGGTTACTAGTTTTAATAATACACATAGTATAAAACCCAATATTGAAAAGTGGAAGGAAATGGTATATTACCCTTCAAATTGTGTTTTGGTGTTGTCAGCACTTATGTACCCTTGATGCATTAACAAAGACAAAGCACCAGCATGTGGCTGCAAACTGGAACTGGCAATTAAAAATTACCCCAATAATAATGGTTCATGTAGAAGTACACAACACTATAGTAATGCAACAACATCACCTGTAGTCCATACAATATCTGCAGTCATGTTTTACATTTTTACTTTTCAGTCTTGGGATTTTCAGCAAAAGAGGCAGTTTTCTGTCTCCTAGTACATCCTCATAGCCTGCTTTAAGATGCTCACCTTCAGTGCAGTGCTTCACTTAAATTGTTCATTTAATTGTTGTTGTTTTTTAAAGAATACTGACTCAGTATTGGGATTTGACGCATATTATGAATTTAGACAGTGACTTGTCTGCCCCAAGTGCAGCTGACTCAGTTTTTCCTTCACTGCGAATGTCTCAGGGTACATTTAGAAGAATGTGTGTGAGCGAATTTGAGATATATTTGAATTTCAAAGCTGCAATAGCTTCCCAGCTTGACAGCACATAAGAGGCATCTTAAGCAATCTTAACTTGCATTCGTCTCACAGTCTGGCATAATTACACATTTTCACATCTTATTTTGATCTGCAGCTACTCAAAAAGTTGATGAACTACATGGGTGTTTCTATAAATAAAATTGGGAAGCTGTGTAAAATGTAAATAAAAACTGAATGTGAATATTTCTAAATCATGTAAACCTATATTTAAATTAGCACAATTAGAAAAATAGAACATTTACAGTTTTTTAGGAAACTATGCTTATTTTCAGTTTGATAATGTTTAAAACGTTTGGCTGAGGCATGTTTACCCCAATATTTCCTCACCTCTTCTCATATTACTGTAAATATCTGGGAACTGAGAACAAAATCCTGTTTGATACAGGATTTCAGCTGATTAACAGTTCAGAGTTTGTTGTATTTTCATTTCCTGATGTGTCAAGTGTTTCCAGTGAGTGGTCTGGACTACAGACAGGCCAGTTAAGCATCTGTACTCTTCTATGGAGCCATGCCATTGAAATAAGCCTTTAAATGTAATAATGCAGATACCAATGTTTTAGGTTTCTTTAACTTTAGTTAAAGAATCCATACTCTTGCATGTATGGATTCAGAGACATACTGTGCTCATAATGGTTTTGATAAGTGTTGCTCCCCATGCAGCGATTTCCACAGAATTTTGTCAGTTTTAGCACTATCCAATTGAATTATTTTATAATCATATATTTATAAATATGTATTTACTTACATCATATTATTTTTAGTATGAAGTTAATGAACACAGTGGTGAGCCCTTCCCTATTTTTACTTCCGAGGGACTTTTTACATTTTACTGACCTGTTCCCAATTAACCTTATTAGAAGCAAGATTTTCCAGCAGGTGTTTTTTCACCATTACACAACTTTCCCAGTCTTTTGTAGCTCCAGTCCCAAGTATTCTTAAACATATTGCTGGCATCAAATATTGTTGGGCAGATGAGCTTGTCTAGCTAGGCTAGACAGAAACCCGCTCAAGCCTTCTCTTTCAGGTCTTCTCTTCACTAATGCAAGATCACTCTCCAACAAATTCTAGGAACTGCAACTCATCATATCCGCACAGAAAAACATCCATTACTGTTGTTTTGATTATCACGGAGACATGGCTGAGACCAGCTATTCTGGCTGATGCTATCGAGCTAGCAGGCTGCTTAGCACACCGAGCCAACAGGACAACAGACTCTGGTAAGAGCAGAGGAGGAGGCTTTGTTTTTACACAAATAACAAGTAAGATCAGTATTAGTAAGATGACACCCCTTCTATCTGCCACGAGAGGTTACCATTGTTATAATCACCACTGTCTACATCCCTCTGGAAACTAACACCACTTCTGCTTTGGGCACTTTGCTATCACTCAAACAAACAAGAAACAAACCCAAATAGAGTTTTTGTGATAGCAGGTGACTTTAACAAAGCCAATTTAAAAACTGTCCAGTCCAAATATTACAAACACATCCAGTGTCCAAGAGGAAGACGCACACTTGACATCAAGCATGGATACAAGACATTATATCTCCTCCACTTGGGACAATCTGACCACATCACCTTGTTTATGACTTATCAACGGCCAAACCAACTATCAGGGAGATATAAGTGTGGACTGAGGGGGCTTCTGAGCAGTTACAGGGCTGCTCTTACCCAGCAGAGTGTTCTCCAAAATGGCTGGCCTAGATAAGAATAAGTTACCGGCTACTATCTATTAGGATGGGTCCACATCAGTCCTTCACCCTGACACTCAGGGTGTACCACAAGGCTGTGTGTTAAGTCCACTCCTCTATGGCCTCTAGACCCATGATTGTGCCCCATCTTATGACACAAACACCATTGTAAATTTGCAAATGACAACCTTGGTTGGGCTGAGTGGCAAGAGCGAGGAGTCTGCTTACAGAGAGGAAGTTAAGAGACTGATACACAAAAAACAACCTGACTTTCAACATAAAAAACAAAGAAGCTCATTATTATATTCAGGAGGAAACAGGGTGTACACTCACCACTGTACATAAAAGGGGAGAAGGTGGAGATGATGTCCAGCTTCAAATTTCTGAGCAAATACATTTCAGAAGAACTCACATGGACAACAAACACCACCACACTAGTGAAAAAAGCACAAAAACGTCTGTACTTTCTGAGAACACCCAGGAAGGCAAACCTGTCACAGTAGCTACTAGTGTTGTTCTACCACCGCTCCATAGAGAGTGTGCTCACGTATGGCTTCCAGATGTGTTATGGTAGCAGCTCTGTCTTAAAAGTCTTAAAAACTGCACAGACCATCATAAACTAAGAGCTACCTGCCCTGGATGTCATGTTTACTACCAATTGCCCACAAAAAAATGCAGAATATTCTCAAAGATCCATTCCATCCTGCTAATCATCTGAACTGTTGCCCTCCAGAAAAAACACGAACCACAAAATTCATTAACAGTTTCTTTCCCAAAGTCATAACCATCCTGAATTACTCACCTAAAAGAACATTCACAAACACATCACTAATGACAATTTCACCACAAAGCAATTTATAACATTTACCACTTTTTCTTGTACATGCGTACATGTGTACATGCGGTATAAGCCATTTACACTTCATTGGTATTTATTTTTTTGTTATTTATGACCTATGGCTTTTTGAGTTCATTGGAATGTTGTTGTATACTCTATACAGTGACAAAGAATCTTGAATCTTTTATTTTCCACTGCATATGAGTTTACATGATTTGCAAATCATTGCAATCTGGTTTTATTTATAGAGCACTGAAACTTTTTTTGCAAAGAGATGTACGTTCATGGTGGTTTCTAATGGCTTTATCCAAGGCTCCATCTCTGGCGTCAAGAAAACCCTAAAGTTGTAGATCAAAAATTGTAAAATCATCTCCAGAAAAGAAAATGTGTCTACACCTGGTTCATACCGTTGCCAGCTTTTTACAGAGTAGATAAAAATCAGATCATTTTAATTATTTTAGGATGTCAACCATTTCAGCTGCAAAACACACAAACAAGCTCTATGGAATGGAATGTCTATGCCTAATTTCTCTTTATTAGTGTCCGTTTTACTCATACTGATCAATTTAAAATCAAATGCTTTAATATCTGTTCATGACTTCTTGATGTTTTTGGCTATTATTTCTGCCATTCTCTAGACCAGTTCTAGACTATATGACCACTGCTAGATGTTTTTGACTGAATTCTGAATGTGTTTAAAATCAGGGACTCTTTCAACCCACAGTTCAGGAATCATTCTACTTAATTTTAATAGTAAAATAAAATAAGACATTAGCTGTTATTAATGATAATAATAGGTTTCCTGTATATAGCATCTTTCACAAACCCAAGGATGGAAGAAAACTGATAAATTCACACTTTATATTTTAATCATCATGACTAATTTCTATATACTAACAGACCTATCTACTCATATTTATTCACATTCAGATTAATCTTCTCTTCTAATAAGACTTTAAAGGATCTGCAGGATCAAACTTATAAAAAATCAGACACATCCTTGTAGACACACATCTCTGTAGTCGTTAGTCTGTATTGCCCCTGACTACTGGATGAGGAATCACGAGGAGTAGGGTGTTACAACAGCGCCGCCTACAGGCACGTGTTTTGCAGGCAGTTAACAGTCAACAGCCTGTTCAGCAATTATGTGTTAAACCAAAACTCCTAATACGTTTAATATGTCTGCAGGGGTGTTTTGAGGTACAGGTTGGACTAGGACACAGAAAACTGCCTAAGCATCTTTTGCTAAAAATCCCAAGGTTGAAAATTAAAAATGTAAAACATAACTGCAGATTGTAACTGTATGGACTACAGGGGATGTCGTTGCTTTACTATAGTGTTGTGTACTTCTACATGAACCATTATTATTGGGGTATTTTCAATTGCCAGTTCCAGTTTTGCAAGTTTTTGTCCAAATATGCTAATAAAGAGAAGCAGTAAGATATGAAATATTAACATGATGATAATCTTATAATTGTAATATTATAAAACAAATGGCATGTATAATCCAGTAAAATTTGCGTGTCATCATCAAACACATTAGAACAGTATTAATTAAAAGAAGTTGATCACTGAAGGCAAAAGAGGTGTAATTTGAATTGGAGACCTGTACTGAAGAGTCTGTCAGAACAGCTCGTCTTCATTAGTGCATTAGAACAGTGTATGTAACATAGTACAGTCTGAGAGGAGCTTACCTGATCAAGCTTTAGGGCAAAACATCACCATTTATATGCTAGTATTCTCCTCTGAACGCTTGGTCCTCGGTGCCTTGTGCACGCGTGCAATAAAGCACCCGCGCGCACTCATGTTGTGGTAAATGTGCTGAAGGAAACTCAGTAGTGACTTGCATTCATCCTATAGCGCCCGGCCCACCCGCAGCTGTGATACGTTTCCCCTCTCGGCGTGACAACGAAACCTTACACACACACACTCGCTCTCATTAGCGTCACCATGACGTCAGATCACCTACCCCCACCAGGGTAGCGCGCGGGCCCGGCTTTTGGCGCGACATTTCACGTTGGTATGCGACGTAGCGTCCAAGTGACCGAGGAAAACGCGACCGTTGGGTAAATAAACAAGGAAACAATATTTAAAAACTTATCTGAGAAATATTTAAGTCCATAACAAATTTGTGTTATAAACCGAGATAGACAAATAACACATTTGCCCAAACTAACACTCGAACCGCTATAATTGTGGGAGGGGAACATGGCGTTTACTCGCTCACCACTTCCACATGCCGGTCTTGGGACTGAACAAGCCATCGTCCAATTGCAAGCCCACTTCTTCCGCCATTAGGCCACAGCTCCCTTAAATAAATAAATCGACGTCCCCAGACTTGCATTTTAGAGCTCCCCAGTTCTACTGCTGAAGTGGAGCCCATGTCGCAGTCTATTACTGACCAAAATTACATGTTGGCTGGGTGTGTTATTAAATCAGTAACTCGCAATGCCAAGTTAGAGGTATGGCAAAAAAATTTACACAATAAGCAGGCCCATTGCATGCACTTTAACAATGAAGCTTATGCTGCACTTATTTGCATAATGCAATTCTCATGTCTAAGTAATCACACACTTACCTTAGATTATTAAGTTAAATTAACTTAATTCTACCTACCTAAGTTGTTGGTTCAAACGCACCTGGCGACATCGGTATCCTGCAAACACACTGTTATTGCTTACACCCTGTTCACTTGAATGTTCATACTGAATGAGAGTACATTTTTACTTAATCTTCATATTCTTTGTACTTTTTTTTTTGACAATTTTCATATGAAATCTTACAAAGGTCTTACATTAATTTGTTGAAACCTACAAAAGCCCTGCCTTCAGCACTAACCTACTTTGTACTTGTACTCACTCTTCCACTTATGTTTTACAGCCAATATCTAGGTGTACAAAAATATCCAGCCAATATTGGTTAAGGAGCTGGAGGCTGATACAAAGCATACATTAATAGACATGCACTCACTGTATCTGTAAAGTGGCCAAAATACATATTTTCAGAATAAGCTTAGCGTGTATTATTTACAATGGAAAACAGGGTGTGGGCCCCATCCAGGCTTATTAGTAAAGCTGAATCTTGAAGATACACCCACAAACTTCTCAGTCAGCTCAAAGCTGATGTGCCTTCACAAGGGGGTTCACCCTGAGAGCTTCTTAGCTCTGTCATCAATTACTGCATCTGAAACTGAGAGTATTAGCTGTGTCGGCTTCTACAAACACTTAACATGGATCCTTTCCTCACATATCATTTACACCTAAACAGTAAAGCAAGTGAAAGAAACTGGACACAAGTAAAACTCAGCAAGAGCTCATTTAACATGACCAGTGTTAATTCAGCACAAGTGGATTGTGCTGTTTTCAAGCATGAGCAGACAGTGCTGAATTTGTGCGAACACACACACACACACACACACACACACCAAGGCTCAGAAGGGGAACCCACCCGTCGACACTGGATAACAACTTTAAGTCGTAGGAAATGAAACGGTCTCAGTTTCCAGGTTTAGCATGTAGAAGCCTATAGCTTGGTGCAGCAGATCCAGCATATGCATATGAAGTATAAAAAACAGGGATAGTTAAAGTTAAAGCTAGTCTGAAAGAGATGAGCAAATGGCCCAGTGATAGGTGGTCTGGACATGGATGACAAGAGGGTCTGCAGTTCTAGGGAGCAGGTGTACTATGGTAGCTGTCAAAGCAGTAAGTGAATATGGTCTCTCTTTAGCAAGAGTGAAAGGGTTCCAACAGTAAACTTCAAACCAGAAGTTGGGCGTCTAAATGTTACAAGTGCTTAAGAACAATGAACATTTGTTCTGAATATAAGCAGGAACTCTGGCAAGACTAGCTATGACAGCATAGCTAAAGAGCAGAGCCACAAAGATAGCACAGACATGAGGGCATACAGTGGCATAAGGCAGCCAGCCACTCAACTGTTAACACCACGAACACAAACATCCCCGTAATGTGTCCAAATACAGTCATAGCAAAAATACTTGCTGAATTTAAAGTAAAATTAAATTTCTATACATTACTGTTACTAACCTCCTTCATAACTATCTCCTCTGGCAAAGGATTTTCTAAGCAACTACTTACACTACACATACATTGCTCTCACTTCAATACTTCTAAAGCATTTAACGGTTTAATCAAATGTGTGCACGTTATTTTAAAGCCTTCTGGCAACGTGCTACTTGTTGCATTGCCAAAGCTCCTTACAGAAATCAATGGTCACATGCTCGTAAGAGTGTCTACATGCAGCTGGTCACATTGACTGAATGTTGTTTGCAGTAGCATTAAGGACAGTACACATGGGTTAACTACACATGGGCTCCATCGGATTCAGGCTTAAAAGCTGTGGACATTCTCTTTGGAAGCACTAAAATATCATCACAGTCCAGAGACAGAGGGCATCTACAGTTATGTTATATTTCATCAACTATGACATAATGCAATATTTGCACTGGATGTCCCTTTCAATTTCCTTTTGGCCATTTAATCCAAATCTGGAGCAAGAAATTAGAAAAAGCAGTCATCTTTTGGATTTGGTTTTCCATCACATACACACTGATAAGAAGTCTGTTATCTCTTAGCCTGACTAATCCCTTGCATGAATTCACCCAGTTCATACTATATATAGCAAATGTGGTTTAAAACTCAATATAGTCCCCACCGTCTAGCAAGGATTTCATGCTAGAAAGGCTAAAGACAGCTATATTTTGCCTCCCACTTAAACTGTACTTAAAATCTTAAGATAAAACCAAAGGGAGTGGCTGCTTTATTTGGTGTTAAAAACTCATTGCATTTTTACAATGTTCACACTGACCACATTATGGATCTGTAATCACAGCAAAGTTGACTGAATGTTTTGCCATCATTGTGGTAATCAATAACTGCCTGATGTCACATGTTGTTTCATAGGTTTATTTCCATAAGCTAATAAAACGTCACATTTTAGTTAGTAAATCCAAAAGTATTAGCAATATTTACAGCAAAAAGAACTCATAACACTGGTTATAAGTACAAAAAAATCAAAGAATCACAGCAGTCCAGAATTTGATGCTTTAAAGCAAATAGTCAATTGACATGGACATTCATTTAGAAATCAACAGAAAACCTATTGACTCAATACATGCACATTACGGGAAAGTACGTCTGGAGTTGTCTATTGGCTTCTATTAAAAGGAAGTTTCGAGTTAATGGGTTATAAGAGCTTTCCTTGTACATGGAAATATATCAGAAATAGTGTCTGTGGTATTTGAATGTTATATATATGCTGCAGAAACAGTAATTCAAGATTAGATTATTATTAGATAGTTTTTATTTAATGCAGAAGAACAGCCTTCAAAACTTCAAACTGTTAGAATGTTATCTCACCAATAAACAATACAAAAGCAATAAACCCATAAATGGGTAAATATTGACCACTCTGGCCACTACAATTACTTACTGGACCACCCTAGATGTCAGAGGGCTATATTTCAGTTGGACTTGTAACCTCAAAACCCTCTTAACTTTATGCTGACTGCAGACAAACAGGAGTGGAGCTAAAAAAGCCTCCACTGAAGAAGCTATTTGAACCTAGAACATTGGTCTGTAGAGACGGCAAAAGACAAGAGAATGATGAATAAAATTCTAGGTCCATAGATATCTGAGGTTTCACTTTTCTTTCACAGTAGACAGGCTTTCATTGTCGGTAAGCCGCTCTAAATCCTCCAGGGCCTCCCGGGCCGTTTCGCTGAGGGTGGCATTGCGGCTGGAAGTCAGTTGACGAATGTGTACCATTGGCAGAGAGCTCAGCAGGTGTGGAGTAAGCTGGGCCACCACTTCACCCTCCACTAGCAGAGACTGGAGCAGCCGCAGAGCCTGCAGGCATACTTCTGTGTTCTGGTCTGAAAAAGAAGGAGGGAGAAACACTGAAAAAGAAATATTACTAATTAACTTAATCCAAACTACTTTTGCAGTTACATATTTCTACACAAATAAAACTTCAAACCAGTACAAAAATTGCCTAATGACACCACATTGATACCTTATTGCATTCATATACAGTGCCCTCCATCAGAGTATCTAAGAACATTTAATTAGTAATTCATCACTTCCTGTTTCAATGGGGTATAAATATGAAACAACACAGAGGCCACAAGAAAGAAATTAAAACATATATTTAAATACTGCAGTATTTTTAAAAGCAAGTGTACTTAAACTGAGTACTTACACTTTTGGTGTAGTATAAATGTATTTATACTGGGACTCAAGAGTTGTGTACTTTGCATCAGTTGAAGAAAATTTACACTCACTGGGGGCTGAACTACCAGTTCAGGTTTTTTTTGCTCATTGTAACTTTCTTTTTAAGGAAGGGCCACATCATTTGTGATATCACAATACAAAAATCTGATGTGCATCATGAGGCTAATCATGGAAAGGACGAAAGGTTTGTGACTGGAGGGTGTGTGTATGTGTGCATGTATGCTTGATTGAAGTGGTGCCTCAGAAAATGTACATATAAGGAGCACCGAATCAAACTGTTAAACAACAGAGCAAGTGTGGGGGCTTCTTTTAATCCTCCCCTCCTCTGCATGTGAGTTCAGATGCCATGACGTCAAAGCTGAGATCAGATAAACTCCAAAGCCTCAGGAGGTCTGCCTCAGCTGCACTCACACATGCACATGCAAGCACACACAAACCTTCAAGTAGGGTGCATATAAGTGGTAGAAGTGCAGGGCTCTTGCTTATGTATGTTAGCCCCGTCACACTGATACTGATGTTATATAAAGCCATCAGCATCAACCTGCATAAACACACAACACAGCACACACATGAAGAAAATGGTCAGAAGACTTAATCTAGAAAGTGAATCAGCTAAGCATTTTAATATTAAGGACATACAGTATCTCACAAAAGTACCTCACATTTTTGTAAATATTTCATTAGATCTTTTCATGGAACAACTCTGAAGAAATGACACTTTGATACAATGTAGTCAGTGTACCTCTTGTATGAATTTGCTGTCCCCTCAAAATAATGCCATTAGTTTCTAAACCACTGGCAACAAAAGTGAGTACACCCTTAAGTGACAATATTTTGTGTGGCCACCATTATTTTCCAGCACTGTCTTAACTCTTTTGGGCATGGAGTTCACTAGAGCTTCACAAGTTGCCACTGGAATCCTTATCCACTCCTCCATGATGACATCATGGAGCTGATGGATGTTAGAGACCATGCACTCCTCCTTCTGTTTAAGGATGCCCACAGATGCTCATTAGGGTTTAGGTCTGGAGACATGCTTGGCAAGTCCAGCACTTTTACCCTCAGTTTCTTTAGCAAGGTAACGGTCACCCATGGCTTAACCATGACAAAGATGACTTGTGCATCATCTTTAGAAGAGATTCTGGGATAACAGCAATTTGAAGGTGTGCGGCGTATGGTTTGAGCACTGACAGGCTGACCCCTCACCCCTTCAACCTTTGCAGCAATGTTGGCAGCTCTCATATGTCTATTTTCAAAAGACAACCTCTGGATATGACACTAAGCATATGCACTCAACTTATTTGGCCAACTATAGCGAGGCCTGTTCTGAGTGGAACCTGTCCTGTTAAACCACTGTATGGTGTTGGCCACTCTTCAAAGTTTTTTGCCATGAGGTGCCATGTTGAACCCGTTACCGATATGAGAGTGATAACACCAAATTTTACACACCTGATCCCCATTCACACCTGAGACCTTGTAACACTAACAAGTCACATGACACTGGGGACAAATAATGACTAATTGGGCACAATTTGGACATTTTCACTTAAGGGTGTACTCACTTTTGTTGCCAGTGGTTTAGACATTAATGACTGTGTGTTGCGTTATTTTGAGGGGACAGCAAATTTACACTTCTAAACAATCAGTACACAGACTACTTTACATTTTGTCAAAGTGCCATATCTTCAGTGTTGTCCCATGAAAAGCTCTGATAAAATATTTACAAAAATGTGAGGGGTGTACTTAGTGAGATACTGTATGTTAGATATACTTCAGTGTCACATATGTATCATCTTTCTCAGATACTTTGGAATTTCTTGTGAGAAACTGTGAGAGTGTGTGTGTTTTAACCCACACTTTGAGTTTTGGAAAAACCCCTGGCTTCATGTGTCCAAGCAGCTGCATTAGAGTGTCCAAGAGGATGTGGGCGGAGCTGGAGATGAAGTCCCTCCCACTCGTAACAGCCGCTAAGTCTAAAAAACAATGTCCTTATGATTTGAACTTGAAAATGCATATGTATGTTAGTTCAGCTGTTTAACTTTTACAGACCTGTGCAACATCGTTGGCAGTTCAACAAACTTGGAGAAAATACACTAACCTGAAATTATTTTAGAAAGTCAACAGCGGATGTTATCCTGATTTATAATACTAGTAGGAGTAAAAGGACACAATTTGAATCACAATACTGAGTACACAACATTCACAAAGCATTATTTAGCTATGGGACACATTACTAATTAAACTACAGCTGAAAGGCAAGGGGAGAGTGACATATGACACAAATGCGATGGGCTACAATGTTTATATGAAGCTTTTTCATGTAATAGAAAGCTTATTCATAATCTATTGTCATGTTAATGATGCATATTCAGATATATAATATGGCATTGTTTATAGATATGAGAAGTGGAAACAATACCCAACTATAAGTAATTTTAGCTATTCTTACTTGTGATGACACCAGCCAGTGCTAGGACAAATTGGTGCTCATGGGAGTTGTAGTTCATTTGTGATTTTTCCACTTCATCCAGAGATTTCACAAAGCTTTCCAGGGTTTGACAGGCTACACACAGGAATGGCTCCAGCTTTCCCTTTACATACATATATGCACATGCAAACACACACACACACACACACACACACACACACACACACACACACACACACACATACAGAGGAAGGCACATAAAAAGAGCTGTGAAATGTATTTGTCCTTTCTTATTTCTTCTGTTTTGCATATTTTCTCATCTGAGGTGAACATTAGGAAAAATATTTTTTTTATGAAAATCAGTGTTTAATTTCAGTGTAGGAATTATGGCCTAATCTAAGATAATTGTTTGATTTCAGCCATATTGAAAGACTTTCAAGTGTGAATGTCTAGGGTCCTGCCACAGCACCTGAATTGGGTTTCAATCTGGATAAAATTGTTCTTGTGCTTCAGTTCAGTTTGTGTCTTGCTGTAAACCTAATTGCACTTGAACTTCACCAAACATTCTTTTTCAAGATTTTCTGACAGAGAGCAGAATTCATGTGTCCATCAATTATGGCGTCACCCACACCCTGAAGCAGCAAAGCATTACTCCACACTATCACATTACCATCTCCATATGTGACTGATGTGATGAATGTTGCACTTTCAAAGCTTCTGGCTGAAAAATCACATAAAAAAGCTCTGCTTTAAATAAATCTTTTGAACTTTTGAAAGCTTACTGTACTTTGATTGGAAGCACATTGAAGAAAGTATTGTCATAATAGTTTTAATTTAACATAAAGTTTTAAGTAATTTCTTCATTCTGCTCTTATAATGTGTCAGAATTCTTAGAAAAATAATTATTTTATTCAGGTTGACTCACATCAGCCAATATATCCCTAACAGCATCCTCCCTGCGGGAGGCGCTCCAGAGTAGAGTGCAGGACGCAGCACCCAGACCTGTACAGAACTCAGCCTGTTGCTGCAGTTGCTCCCTGACCTCCCACAGCTGCTCCCTCAGAACCATCTTCTCCTGTAAGTGTTCACACACACACACACACACACACACACACACACACACACACACACACACACACACACACACACACACACA